>CM056587.1:4600666-4788166 GCA_029721435.1 Gymnothorax reevesii | reverse complement strand
AACAGTAGCTTCCTGCACGGACTACTAGGGTGCCTGAGGCCTGTTTGGAGCATCATCGGGAAGACCTACTCCACGGAATACAAGCTCCGGCAGCAAGGTGTGGCTGTTCCCACCCTCTCACACCTCACCATTAACCCTCTTCGGGGTTCAGATCAAATTGGCCTCTTTTCGTGAAGCAAAACTCATTGGTACAATACATTTTTGAAAACTCAAACTCAATGGCGTTGGCTTATTTTTTTTTAGTAACGATCATTTAAAATAGAGCATTTTCAGTAAGTACACATGCTACACTGCCTATACATTTTTGTTCAGAATGTGAAAAGAATATTATGCTTAAGATGAGCCACACTGAATCTGGCAGTAGCTCAGTGGTACCAACTCCTGGACCACAACATAATTTGAGGTTTTTTGACACTATATTCCCTGAATGCAAATTGTATGAACCATGTGATACTGAAGGTCGAATACCTGAAAGGGAGTTTCATTTAAAAAAGAAAGGGGAATATCATATATATATATATATACACACACACACTGTGTGCTGTGAAAAAGTATTTGCCCCCTACTGTCTTCTTATTTTTTCACGTTTTATCACTTAAATGTTTCAGATTATCAAACTAATTTTAATATTACACAAAGATGACCCAAGTAAATACAAAAAGCAGTTTTTAAACGATGATTTCATTTATTGAGGGAAAAAAGCTATTCAAACCTACCTGGCCCTATGTGAAAAAGTAATTGCCCCGAAACCTAATTGTGCCACCCTCGACAACAACAACTGCAATCAAGTGTTTGCAATAACTGGCAATGAGTTTTTTACATCACTGGGAGGAATTCTGGCCCACTCTTCTTTGCAAAATTGTTTTAATTCATCCGCATTGGAGGATTTTCATGCATGAACGGCCTGTTTAAGGTCTCATGCCACAGCATCTCAATCAGATTTAAGTCCAGACGTTGACAAGCCCACTCCAAAACCTTCATTTTTTTTAAAGACATTCAGAGGTGGACTTGCTTGTGTGTCAGATCCTGCTGCATAACCTAAGTGCGCTTCAGCTTTAGGTCACCAGCTGATGGTCAGACCTTCTCCATCAGGATTTTCTGGTAGAGAGCCGAATTCATGATTCCATCAATTACGGCAAGTAGTCCAGGTCCTGAAGCAATAAAGCAGCCCCAGACCATCACACTCCCTCCACCACATTTGACTGTTGCTATGGTGTTCTTTTTATGAAATGCTGTCTTAGTTTTACACCAGATGTAACAGGACAAACACCTTCCAAAAAGTTCAACTTTCGTCTCGTCAGTCCACAGAATATTTCCCCAAAAGTCTTGGGGATCATCAAGATGTTTTTTTGGCAAATATGAGATGAGGCTTTGTTTTCTTTTTGGTCAGCGGCAGTTTTTGCCTTGGAACTCTCCCATGGATGCCATTGTTTAATCATGAACACTGATTTTAACTGAGGCAAGTGAGGCCTGCAGTTCTTCAGATGTTGTTCTGGGTTCTTTTGTGACCTCATGGATGAGTCTTCTACTTCACTAAAGAAAATGTGGTAAATCACAATTAATTCATGATTTAATGGGGGGGAGGGGTTACTAATTCCACATTTGGCCAGGTAGGTTTGGATAGCTTTTTTCCCTCAGTAAATAAAATCACCATTCAAAATCTGTATTTTGTATTTACTCAGGTTATCATTGTGTAAAATTAAAATTAGTTTGATGATCTGAAGCATTTAAGCGTGACAAATATGCAATAAAATAAGAAATCAGGAAGGGGACAAATACTTTTTTACGGCATTGTGTATTTATATACTGAATATACACATGCGTGCACACACACACACACACACACACACGTGCATGTGGGCTGTGCTATTGGTTTATTAATGTTCGTACCTAAATTGTGTATGAAAGCAGAGCAGTTCAAACGAGAATCAGCTGTTATAAGAATTTGAAGCAGCTGGTAACCACTAATACCACCAGATTAACAGGTGGCGGAAATGGTGCCCTAATAAGTGCTTGCTTGCAGGGGCATTATGGGAAGTCTATCAGACTTAAGGCGCCACTGCCACATCTCTCCGCCTTCACAACAAATATTTCCGGTAGAAAATGTCCTTGAAGGGTCAACTCAGATGTGCAGATGGATCATTGCCTGTGCCCTGATTCCCCCGTGTAAAAGAAATAGCTGCCATTCCCTGATGCCACCCTGTCTACCCTCCGGAATTTCATAGACACACCTCTCTTTCTCACTCTCTGGTGGCTCTAGATCATCTGTGTTGAACCGTAAAAGTCCATTAGTGGTTTCTGCTGGCACACTTGCATATTTTTTGCTGACCAATGCAATGCTGCTCAAAACTCTGTTTCAGCTTAACAGACATATGCTTTATTCGTGTGGTCCCGAGAGACAAGAACACAGAATGTGTCAAACAACATCCCATAATTTTTTTTTAAAAAGTCCTGGCATAAAAAGATTTGAAATTCCCACATGCCTGAAACAGTATCGATGCACTAAAATTTACAATACAGACTCTCAAATTAAAACTGATGGCCTTTTCTCCACTTGAAGCCATATTCTTACAGTTCTATGTGATGGATTACAGACTAACAGCAAAAAAAAACAAGTAAAACAACATAGATTGCAAACAGTTATAGGAAGAGTGATCAGTAATGCACGAGATTCACAAATCAGTTCTATTTGATTTGCTCCTCAACCATCTGTAAGCCATTGGAAGGTCCCATTTAATGCACTCCTTCACTGTCTGTATACCAGTGGGCGGTCCCATTCAATTCACTCTTTTACTGTCTGGAAAACAAAGTGCTGTCTGTAGACTTCTGGGTGGAGCCTTTTTTTTTTTACCACTTGGCTGTCTGTGGACCAATGGGAGATCCCATTGCAGCTCACTCCTTTCTTTCTGTAGACTTATGAAAAGCCTCAATCAATTCACACCTTCACTGTCTTTAGACCGACGAGAGCTCCCATTTGATTCTTAACTTTGTTGCCAGGAAACTAGAGAGTGGTCCCATTTGAGTTTATGATTTGTTGTTTGTAAACCAATGGGAGGTCCTATGTGATTGTCCTTTTTCCCGTCTGTAGACCAATATGGTCCAATTTGATTATCTCCTTCACTGTCAGCAGACCAATGAGAATTCCCATGTGATTATCTCCTTCATTGTCTGTGGACCAATGGAAAGTCCCATTTTATTATTTACTTTTCTGTTTGTAGACCAATGGGAAGTGCCGTTTGAGGAGATCTCGGAGCTTCGATGGCTGGGCAGTGGGGCCCAGGGCGCCGTTTTCCTGGGAAAGTTCCGCTTGGAGGAGGTGGCCATCAAGAAAGTCCGCGAACCAAAGGAGACCAACATCAAACACCTGCGCAGACTCAAGCACCCCAACATCATCCACTTCAAGTAGGTCCACTAATAAGGAAGAAAAATCCAGGCTCATGGAACATGTAACTGCCCTCCCCAGTACATATTGCTCCAATTGCATGATTTGGTAATTGGCACAATTTGTCAGCTGAGGATTCAATTTGCTTCAATTCAATTTTATGAATATAGTCTTTTCACGGAAGGACTGTCATAAAGACACTTTACAGAGCAAAAGGCCTTGCCTGGCCCAATGCCCAAAATAGCAAATGAGGCAAAAAAAATAAATAAAAAACTCCCAATAGAGAGATAAATCCTCAAATGGTGGTGAGAAAAAATTCCCCTGTTGGAAGAAATCTCAGGAGGAACCTGGCTGTAGTGGGGAAGCCTGTCCTCCACTGGCAAGTTAATTAATAAATTTGGATTAAAGTCTGTAAAGCTGTTTAAAATGTCCAAGCAGTAGGATCTATAGCTCCAGGAAGTAGAAAGGTAAGGATGAGGTAGAACTGGATCAGAACCACAGCAGGACAGCAGCAGCCAGAGACCACACGGTGAGGAACAGGGCTTGTGTTGTCCATGATTCAATGTTTAGGGGCAAAGAATCCCCAGAAAAAAAGGAGGTTAGGCGTGAGATAAATGTACTGCATACTAAATAAAATGCTGTTTCATCAGGTTTCAAGTTACACTTAAGAGTTATAACTCTGGAGCCGCTACTCATAATTATTTTGCTAACAAACAGTCAACACTCTTCCATCCACTTATGGGACCACAGAGGCCCTCAACATGAACCACCAATACCAATACAATGAGTTGGAATATTTGTGAAGTTGGTTGGAAAAAGATAAGCAGCAGGACTTTCTGACCCCTGATCTTTGCTTCTCTACACCTCAGTTCTTTGTTTCAATCATCTGAATTTGGAACCACTTTGTAGTTCTGAGGATAGCAAAGAATAATCTGGCTCTGGTTCATAGGTAGTAGAAACCCATGATAGTCTTCCTCTGCCAACTACACACACCAGCATCACCAGCCTATGGTTGTCCGGCGCTTTGCTCATCTTGGACTGTTGAGCCACTCCATCCACACACAAAAGCGCAAGCACACCTGGATTCACTGCACAATGACTCTGAAATCAAAATGCTTTTGCATATATGTTCTGTATGCATGCATGAAAATGTTAGTCTAGAGCACAAATGTTGAAGAGCAGCCAGTTCAGGTTCTGCTGAGTGTAAGTGTAGCTCTGACACAGATTAATGAGGTTTGGGAGGAAAATTAGCGGAGGCTACAGTCTTGGATTGTTGCCATTTGAGACTGGAGCCCAAGTGGGGGCTGCCCAAGGACATTACCATCGATGTATTTTATGATGAGCTTCGCTGAATTTCATTAATCAGGCCTCTCTCCGTTCCCCAGAGAACAATATGTAAAGGCTACATGAGTTTCCCTGGCTCTATTGTGTTAAAGGCTTTAACTGTGCTGCTTTTGCGTGTGCGAGAGAGAGAGTGAGTATGTGTGTGTGTGTGTGTGTGTGTGTGTGTGTATGTGAGTGAATGTGTGTATTCCTCACCTGAAACCCAGCCCCATCATCAAAGTGCACATTGCAAATGTATAACTTTTATACCTCTGCTAAAAACTGACTCCTAAAAACTTTTTAAAGTAGAAACTAAATATGTCAATACATGCCTAAAGCAGAGCATGTAATTGTCAGGAAAAATTAGGGAGTATAAAAAATGAAAAAACTAGAAAGAAAAAATGTAGTAAAAAAGAACATGGAGGTCACTTCATATTTTCATCATTTCTATGACTTTCCCCTAGGGGTGTGTGTACGCAGGCACCGTGTTACTGCATTATCATGGAGTACTGTGCTCAGGGCCAGTTGTATGAGGTCCTGAGGGCAGGACGCATGGTCAGCCCCCGACTCCTGGTGGACTGGGCTTCAGGGATTGCCAGCGGCATGAACTACCTCCACCTCCACAAGATCATCCACCGGGACCTCAAGTCCCCAAAGTGAGTTTCCTCTTTACAATATGGAGCTTCAGCACTCAGGGCAGAAAGTGGGGGATTTGGCTGCAGTATCTTATCGGTGACCTACCACCCATTGTACAAGGTCTTCAAAACATCCCAGCAGGAGTTGAAACGGTCCCTCTAGGTTCAGACTCTTGAGCGGGAAGATGCAGCTTTACTCTTTACGCCACCACACACTAATAAATAGCTGCTAATCCTGAACACGTCCTGGTGGAGAGATTTTAGCCTGATGCCGAAAATGGAAACCTGCTGTGTACATTTGAGATCTTAATTAGGAAATTAGGTTTTTTTCTGGTTGAGAATAACATAAATTTAGGCTTGTCAGCATTTAGCACCAATTTGAGTTAAATGACTCTGTAGGACATCAAAAGCAGCCTGCAAGAATTCTGAGGTTTGAACAATGGTCGGGGATGAGCAGTGGATAATAGCGTCATCTGCATAAAAATGATAGGCAGCATTTGATTCACTATCAAAAATATTATTCATATAAATTGCGAAAAGCAGAGGTCCTAAAATGGAGCCCTGAGGTGCACCTTTTAGTACTGGGAGGTAGGAGGAACAAGCAAGCAAACTGAACAGATTGTGTATAGAAGGTTAATACAAATAACACTGGAGCAGAGCAGAGATTCACAGCAGGAATGCTTTTGCTTTTGCTCGGATCCACTTTTAGCACAGGCCAACGTACTCAGCTCTAAGTGCTGAACTTGCAATTAAAGAAAAAGTCTGTCTTCTCTAAATTGAAATAGATAAATTCAGTTAATTCATCAATCTTTTAAACTCTCTCCCACCACCCACAGAATTTTGTACTGCATAGTCAATCTTGAACCTAATTGGCATCGAAAATGTGAGGCACTGGACAAGTAGAAACAGAAGGGGTGATGCATGAAGTCAGGGTGGACTGTTTGAGACTTGTCACTTTATTTGGTCATTATTTTTCTCTTTCCTCTCTGCAATGCTCAGTGTGTTGGTCACCCACAACGATAATGTGAAAATCTCAGACTTTGGGACCTCCAAGGAGCTCAGTGACAGGAGCACCAAGATGTCCTTTGCAGGCACGGTGGCCTGGATGGCGCCAGAGGTGATCCGAAATGAGCCAGTCTCTGAGAAGGTGGACATCTGGTGGGTATTACCGGAGCAATTACACAAATGCTCCATTCCCACTAGTGTTCGATGATACTGGCCTTTGGAGTCAGCTTCAAAGCACCCACGACCATTTTTCCATTGTATCATGTTATTCAAAGTGATTTTGGTTTCTGCTGCGAAGTAAAGGCTGATTCAGTGAGGCATTTTTGAGAATATGAGAATTCTTGAGTATTATGATTGTGGTTTGTAATAATTTATGCTTAATGAAGAAGCTGGCAACACTTGTCTGAGAATTCATGGCCGAGAAGTTAGCAGTAGGTTTTTTTCCAGATGGGAAGCCAGCTGGTATCATTAGTGGTTGAGTGCTTCTGCAGTTGTACTGATATCAATCCATTTTTTCACATTCCATCCCTGACCCCTGATCCTGGAATCACCCCTCACCACCCAGGTCGTTTGGAGTGGTGCTGTGGGAGCTGCTAACCGGAGAGATCCCCTATAAGGATGTGGACTCCTCTGCCATCATCTGGGGTGTAGGAAGCAATAGTCTGCACCTCCCTGTGCCCTCAACCTGTCCTGATGGATTCAAGATCCTTATGAAGCAGGCATGGTGAGAGCACTGGTTCCCCACACCCAGCTGAAATCTGAGTCACAGAGGTGGGGAATCCCTCAAAAGATCCAAAACATGAAAGTCTTCCACAGAATTTTGAAAATTGTACAACCTATGCAGCTGTAGAACTGATATGAGAAATCAGCAGCTTGGGTAGAAGAACTATGTGGAAGGACTTGTACTATTCTTACTAAAATTTCCATCTTAATCCAGCCTGAGCTGGTCAAGCTGATTGAAGTAGTATTCTGAACACGTCAAGCTAATTTAACTTTTCAACCAGCAGTTTATCAGTTGAGCTTGATACAGCTTGCAAGTCCACCAGTTGGGCCGCCATCTTAGTCTTTGGCGATAACTAACTTTTACCAGCCACAAACTACCTATGTCCAGTGCTAAATTAGCAGGCACAAGTAACAGGCAAGCAATGCCCAGGTATTGATGTCAAAAACACACTTGAACTAATACAATCTCAGTTGGTGCTGGATTTTTCTGGAACCTGGACTTTCCACCTCCGGAGGGCACAGGATAGTTGGAACGGCCAGATTTACTGCAAGCATTTCTCTGTTTCTCCAGGCAGGGGAAACCCAGGAACCGGCCCTCATTTCAGCAGATCCTCCTGCACCTAGACATCGCCTCTGCTGATGTGTTGGGAGCCCCTCAGGAGACTTACTTTAAATCTCAGGTGAGCCAAACACCAGTTCCAGCTGCATGGTGCTCAGTTCTAACTATATCCTGGGCAGCGTCAGTTTCTATGGTGACTTTTAAAGTAACTCCCTCTGCGTGTTGTGGCAGGCGGAATGGAGAGAAGAGGTTAAGGAGCACTTTGAAAGGATAAAGAGTGAGGGCACGTGCATCCACCACCTAGATGAGGAGCTGATTCGCCAGCGAAAGGATGAGCTTCGGTGAGAGACAAGCATTCACACCCAATAACATGCTTCTTCTAAGTTGTATTTATCCCTAATCCTTCCTTGTTTACCCTCAGCCATGCTCTGGACATCCGGGAGCACTACGAGAGGAAGCTAGAGAGAGCCAACGACCTCTACATGGAGCTGACTGCTGTTATGTTGCAGCTTGAAGTCCGGGAAAAAGAGCTCATGAAGTAGGTGCCCACTGGTCGCTGCAATTAGATCAGCATCCAAGGGTAAAACACCATTTGTGCCATTGCATATCAGTACCCAAATCCCGGCATAATCCACAGTGCCAAGCGCCAAGCCTTCAAAACACGACATCTTAAAGGCCCAGATAATTACAAAAGATGCAAAATCACCCGAGGTTGGCACAAATTGGATGGCAAAATCATGAAAAAGCAAACCAAAGCCGAAGCATATCCTTAGTAGCCTCCTCAGTGATGTAAATCTGTGAGACTATAGAACCTTCCTTTTATATATATATATATATATATATATATATATATATATATACAGCGCCCTCCATAATTATTGGCACTGGTTAAGATGTGTTAAAAGCCTTAAAATTAATTCAGTTTTTCTTGCAGAAGCATACTCTCACACTGAAAATTGTAGAAAAATGTAACCTTCAACTCAACTAAGTTTTCAGGGTAAAAAAAATCCCTGACTACGAAATAATTATTCTTCATAAAATCACCTGTTCCACAGTTATTGGCACCGCTAACAGTTCCTCGGAATTAAATGTACTTGAAGTATTTCTGTCATTTTTACAGTAGTTTACAAAGTTGATCAGAGTATCTAGGAACATTTAATTAATAAATCATCACTTCCTGTTTCCCTGGGGTATAAATATGACGTGACACAGAGGCCATTTCTCTTATCCACTCTTCAACATGGGAAAGACAAAGGAACATACCATTCAAGTGAGGCAGATGTGTGTCGACCCTCACAAGTCAGGCAATGGCTACAAGAAAATACCCACTCATCTGCACCTGCTCATATCCACTGTCAGAGGAATCATTAAGAAGTTTAAAACAACTGGAACAGTGGTAAACAAGCCTGGATGAGGACGCAAGGTTATTTTGTCACCACACACAGTGAGGAGGATGGTAAGAGAAATAAAAAGTTCTCCAAAGCTCACTGTCAAAGAATTGCAAGAAATGGTAGCATCTTGGGGTCACAAAGTCTCCAAAACAACCATCAGGCGCCATCTACATGCCAACAAGCTGTTTGGGAGGCATGCACGGAAAAAACCTTTTCTCACTCACAATCATAAACGCAAACATCTGGAGTTTGCAAAGCGGTACTGGGACTTCAACTGGGAACGTGTGCTTTGGTCAGATGAAACCAAGATAGAGCTTTTTGGCAAGAAACACTCTTAGTGGGTCTGGCGGAACACAAAAGATGAGTATGCAGAAAAGCACCTCATGCCCACGGTGAAGTATGGGGGAGGATCGGTGAAGCTGTGGGCCTGTTTCTCTTCTAGAGGCCCTGGGAACCTAGTTAGGGTGCATGGCATCGTGAACACTTTGAAATACCAGGACATTTTAAATCAAAATCTGGTGGCCTCTGCCCAAAAGCTGAAGATGGGTCATCACTGGGTCTTTCAGCAAGATAATGACCCTAAACATGTGGCCAAATCTACACAGAAATGGTTCACCAGACACAGAATCAAGCTCCTCCCATGGCCATCTCAGTCCCCAGACCTCAACCCCATTGAAAACCTGTGGAGTGAGCTGAAGAGGAGAGTGCAGAGGAGAGGACCCAGGTCGCTGGATGATTTAGAGAGATTGTGCAAAGAGGAATGGTCGAAGATCCCTCTTTCTGTATTCTCCCACCTTGTGAAACATTATAGGAGAAGATTAGGTGCTGTTTTGTTGGCAAAATGGGGTTGTACAAAGTATTAACATCAGGGGTGTTAATAATTGTGGCACACATGATTTGATGTAAAAGAATTATTTCTTAATGTGGGATTTTTTTCCCACTGAATAAATGCACTTGAATTAAAGGTTGGATTTTCCTCTTATTTTCATTGTGGTCCTATATTATTTTGAAAAAAAACTGAATTTATTAGAAGCTAAAGAACAACTATTCACCAGGGGTGCCAATAATTATGGAGGGTGCTGTGTATGTATGTATATATATATATATATATATATATAAACTCAATGAATCTGGTAAGCAGTCACCACAGACAAAGGAGGCCAATTCATTCAATTTAAGATTTTTCTTATTTTTTTGGTAAACAGAAAGTGCCATGTCTTCCCTGACAGCTTGAAAATTAATGGTGTTTCCAGACTATTGACTAGTAGAGTAAGTGGAAGGTTTTACAGTGTCTCTGTGACACTGACTTGTGCCACAGGAGGGAGCTGGTCATAGAGAAGAAACGGTCGGGTACATGTAGGAGCCACCTTGTGCCAGCCTTTGTGAAGGTCAATGCTGCGGAGAACTTCAATAAGAAGAAAGGCAGCTTATCCCACAAGCCTGGGGCTAAAACTGCCAAAAGGTCAGCAGTCAAACCGCCTTGATGAAATGATGAAAATGACATTTAGGGCTGATTTGTTATTACAACAGTGTAGATGTGTGACATTCAGCTGTCAGAAAGACCAGGATATAATGCATTTTCTATTTATGAACTCAGGCAGCTGACTTCATATATTGGCTCTACCTCCACTTTGAAGTGTTCTCCCAAGTAGCCCATTGTTCTTGGTCGAAGCAAATTGATGGCAAGAGAACTGGATTTCTGAATCTGGATATTTTGTATGCGAGCGTATCATTCCTTCTTTCAGTAGCAACAACTGTTTTCTAACCCATGGATTCCAAATGAAGCCTGCCGTTCTCATGCACATTTTCTGATCACTTCTTGCGGTCTCCACAGGCCAGATCTTCTTCACTGTGAGGAGATCCTCACCAAAGAAGCAGTACCCTCCCCCTCGCCCCTGTCCCACAGCCCTAGAGTGTCCACGCCTGCCAGCAAGGCCAGGCACCGCAGCAAGGCCCGCCACCGACGAGCTAACAGCAAGGGCAGCCACAGCGACTTCCCAGGATCCCTGAAAGGCGAGGCTTGGGAGATTGGGCAGCAGCAGCCACTCCAGCAACAACACTACTGCCAGTGCTCAGCAGAGGGCGCCCTCCACACACCAGAGGGAAATACAACTAAGGTTGCAAGCTGCTCAGGCAACCTGGTTGACTTTGGCCCTGCTACAAGCCTGCACGGCCCGAAGACTGCTCACAACCAACCGAGTTGGAGGCTGTTTGGCCCGGATCCCGACCTCATCGCTAATACAGTGGCAGCTGATTCACTCTTCCCCTGGCATTGGGCCCACCCCTTCTCTAGCTACCAGGAGACCAGGCCTAAGTCTGCCTTTCTCAAACCACCCCTGTACTCCTATGAGGCTCTACCACCTAACCC
This sequence comes from Gymnothorax reevesii, assembly GCA_029721435.1. Taxonomy (NCBI): domain Eukaryota; kingdom Metazoa; phylum Chordata; class Actinopteri; order Anguilliformes; family Muraenidae; genus Gymnothorax; species Gymnothorax reevesii. The sequence continues at coordinate 4,776,780 of CM056587.1, read as the reverse complement.
ACAAACCCCCATCACCACTGTTCAGGGGCAGCCAGTGATGCCGGGGGAGCCTCCAGGCAGCCTTTCCCCCCCAGAGCTCTTGGAGGTTAGAGCAAAATTGGAGCAATGATGTGTGCTGTGGAAATGGTGTCTGTTACCATTTCCTATTCCTCTATTGCCATTTCCTCATTCGCAGACTCTGAGATCCTATATGTGGCAGTATAAACAGGATATACTTGTGAATAATTCCAGTTGACAACACACTTGCTTTTGGTGTTAAGTTTGGTTGTTGATCCTCCAAGTAAGGGGTCCTCAATCTTTCCCAGGAAGGGCCGGTGTGGGTGCAGGCTTTCATTGCAACCAAGCATTTACACACCTGATGCTACGAATCAACCCTTGGACTCCTTACAAATAAGCTAGATTAGTAGCTTCAGGTGCATAGCTGGTTGGTTGCAATGACAGCCTGCACCCACATCGGCCCTTTCTGGGAAAGACTGGGGACCCCTCCTCAACACCATTTTGTTGCACTGCATATGTAGCACTACTTTAATCAACTGCAGTGGTGGATGGATGGATGACAACCACAGAAGACTTGTGAAACAAGAAAAAGCCCCAGGTCTCATCCATGAGTGTTGTGCTGATAATGGATCGAAAGAGCCTGATTAGTAAAGTGTTGATAATGGTCTGACTGAGCCCAATTCATGTGACATTAATAAGGAGTCAACACCATTGTTGAGGAGCTGAGTGCAATGTGTTCTGATTAATCCAGGCTGGTGAGGAGTCATCTGAGGAGGAAGGCGAGGTGGATAGTGAGGTTGAATTTCCAAGGAGACAGGGGTAAGAAGCTTTCATATCCTGATGACGATCATTTCACTGTTGACCTACTTGTCCAGAGCTGCCCCAGGCTCCATTTACAGACTTCTTTCAGACACGGTCACATCAGCATTTAAAATGGTAAAATTTTGCTCTTTCTGTCACAGACTCCCATCTAAATTTGTGCGAAAGGAAAAGTACCAGCCAACTCCTGCTGTGAAGTGATTTTGCATGTTTGCATTGCAGAAAGTTGAATGAAGTTTAACTTTGCCCAGATGTCAGCCCGGAGACATTGTAGTTGCTCTTGACAGTGGGCAAAAGCATTCTTCTATCGGGCCCACATCATGTCATTTTGAATAATTCTGCGTTGGCTGATTATACAATCCCAAATCCAAAATAGTTGGGATGAAGTGTAAATTGTGAATAAAATCAAAATATGATGACTTTCAGATCACATGACCCAATTGTTATTTACAATAGAACACAGATAACATTTCAAATGTTGAAACTCAGACATTTTACATTTTTACACACCAAATGAGCTTATTTCAAATTTTTTGGCTGCAACAGGCCCCAAAATAATTGGGACACAGGCAAAAAAGGGCTTAAAAGGCAATTAACATAAGAGAGAATCAGCTGAAAGAACATTTAAGTAATTAAGTTAACTGGCATCAGGTGTGTAACATGATTGGCTATAAAAGGGATGTCTTAGAGAGGCTGAATCTCTCAGAATTAAAGATGGCCAGTGAAGGTTTGAGTAAAAAACTTGTGGAATACTTTAAAAACAATGTTCCTCAATGTCAAATTGCAAAGGTTTTGAAAGTCTCATCGTTGACAGTGCATAACATCATCAAAAGATTCAGAGAAACTGGAAAAATCTCTGTGCGTAAGGGACAAGGCCGAAGTCCTACACTGGATGCCCGTGATCTTCAGGCCTTCAGACGCCACTGCATCACTCACGGGCATGATTCTGTCATTGACATTACTAAATGGGCCCAGGAATACTTCAAGAAACCACTGTCTGTAAACAAAGTCCGCCGTGCCATCCACAGATGCCACCTAAAACTCTATCATGCAAAAAGGAAGCCATTGTTGAGCATGTGGCAAAGTGGCAAAGTGTCCTCTCGTCAGACGAGTCCAAATTTGACATTCTTGTTGGAAATGGTCGTTGTGTCCTCCGGGCTAAAGAGGAGAAAGACCTCCCCTCCTGTTATCAGTGTTCAGTTCAAAAACCAGCACCTCTGATAGTATGGGGAAGCATTAGTGTATATGGTGTGGAACACTTGCATGTTTTAAAAAGCACCATGAATGCTAAAAGGTATATAAAGGTTTTAGAGCAACATATGCTCCCCTCCAGATGACACCTATTCCAGGGAAGGCCTTGTGTACTTCAGCAGGACAATGCAAAACCACATACTGCAGCTATTACAACAGTATGGCTTTGTAGTAGAAGAGTCCATGTGCTGCACTGGCCTGCCTGCAGTCCTGATCTTTCACCGATTGAGAAAATTTGGCGCGTAATTAAACGCGTCCATCAAAGGAGACCCAAAACTCTCCAGCAGCTGGAAGCCTGTATTAAACAAGAGTAGGATCAAATTCCAATGGCTAAACTCAAGAAACTTGTCTCCTCAATGCCCAGATACCTCCACTCTATGTTAAAAAGAAGAGGGGATGCAACACCATGATAAACAGGCCCCTGTCCCAACTTTTTTGAGACCTGTAGCAGCCATCAAATTTGAAATGGGCTCAATTTGTGGAAAAATCGTAAAATTTCTCAGTTTCAACATTTGCTATGTTATCTCTGTTCTTTTGTGAATAAAAAACTGGCTGGTCTGATTTGAAAGTCATTGCGTTTTGATTTTGTTCACAATTTACACTTTGTCCCAACTATTTCAGAATTGGGGTTGTAAGAACAAATGTAAAAAAGAATGACTATGAATTGCAATGAGCACCAAGATGGCTACTGACAGTTGCATCATGACTTGCTTTGCAGTGAAATGTGAAATGCTGTTGCAAGGCATATGTAGGCGATGTAAGTCTTCAGACAGGAAATTCAGGACTTTTTTTAGTTTTAGTGGTAACTTTACAGATGTACATCAACCTTATGTTTTGTTATACTTATATTAAGAATAATTAAAAATGTGAATTCGGGCAAGAATTAGGAATAATTGTCTGTGACACTGGTCATAAAAGCATGACTCCTTAAAGCTTTGCGTTTATATGGGGAAAAAAAAGTTGTTTTGAGCAAAAGGTAACGAGAGGCCAAATTCTAATTTATCTTCCGCATGAGAATATCAGTTTAAGTTTTCATAAAACTTAGGCTAAATAATGTCGGTCTAAAGGGGCTGTAGAAAGTTGACTTGACCCATTCACTTGCAAGCAGCTGCTTAGTTCCCTGACTGACCTCTAAATTATACGCTATTTAAGTTTGGTTTTAGGGGCTGCTAAATTTTTCTGAGTCACACATCACGTACAGCTTCTCACAGGCTCAGCCCTGCTCTGGAGCTGTTTCTGAGGTTAATCATATTTCTGTGGTCCCTCAGACCCCGCCACTGCATGGGCGGCTTCCAGTCCTGCTCGACCTTCAGCTCAGAGAACCTGTCCACATCTGAAGGAGAGGGGTGCATCACCAGCAACCTCTCTCACAGTAGGCCTCTAGAGGCCCCCAGGGCAGGCCAGGAGGGGCCACCAGGTGAGCTACTGCTGTCACACCCTTCCGACATTCCAATCAACATCTCCGCCCAGGGGTACCTTTGCCAAAAACGTGGTTGCAAACTATGTTCATAACTTAGATTGAACCAGAGCTCTGGCTTAAATTAAGTAAGTTGTTAACATAGGTAGCAACTAAGCTATTGGGAAATGTACCCAGTCTGATGGGGTCTCCAATAAACAGTGCACAGTGCGTCGCATCAAGACCTCGATCTCTCTGGAGAAGCTTCACACTGATGAGCCCTGTCAGGAGGTCAGGGTCTGCACCACCTGCTGCTGCCCCAGAGCCTGGTTGTGTCCCCATCCTCTGCTGTTGCCTGCTCCTCAACCACCTCCTGCCCCTCCAGCTGCCTTCACCCTCATCGTACACACACCCTGATTCTCACCCCTGCTCTGAGCTCCTGACTGCTTTACATGAGTGTCACTCTTCAGCAGCAATTATTTGTCCCACCATTAATTTCAGCTCCAGGAAGAACACATTTCAGTGCTCTGAATTAGCATTTGCCCCATTCCTGATTTCTTCTATTTTTCCATCTCACTTAAATGTTTGAGATCATCTGACTAATTTTAATATTCATCAAAGAAGCCAGAGTAAACACAGAGTGCCTTTTAACAGAAAAAGATATAATTTAAAGATGGATAAAGATATCCAACCTGAATTAGCCTAGTCTGAAAAAGTAATTGTCCTCTTATATCATAAACCAATCTAATAAAGAAACTAATTGATAATTCAGTTCAATTTTATTAGACACATCCAGGCATGAATACTGCCAGCCCAGCTGAATTTAAACATCCATCAAACAGTCCCTGTCTTGCAATGTGAAGTAGGCAAAAAGGAGTGCATGTATCATCATCTACAGGTAGAAACAAGATGAGAGACAAAGTCATTGACATCCATCAGTCTGGAAATAACTGAAAATAATTTTTAAGGCTGTGGGACACCAGCAAACTTTGGTGAGAGCCACTATCTACAGATGGAGAAAACTTGGAATAATGGTGAAGCATCTCAGGAGAGGCCTGCCAACAAATACTCCTCAAAAAGTACATCAATGACTTACCGGATAGGTCACAAAATAAATCAGACTAATTTGTATAGAACTGCAGGCCTCAATTGTCTCCATTAAGGTCAGTGATCACAATTCCGCAATAAGAAAGAGACTAGGAACTAATGGCATCCTTGGGAGAAAACCACTTCTGGCCAAGAAGAACACAAAAGCTCATCTCACATGTGCCAAAAAATATCTTGATTGCCCAGAGATTTCAGGGATCATATTTTATGTACTGAGGAGTCAAAGGTGAAACTTTTTCGAAGACACGGGTCCTATTACATCTGGCGTAAAGCTAATGGAGGATCCACAATAATAACATCGTACCAACAGTCAAAGTGGTAGATATATGATGGTCTGGGGCTACTTTACTGCTTCAGGACCTGAGTGACGTGCCATAATTGATGGAACAATGAATTCTGCTCTTTACCAGGAAATCCTGAAGAAAAATGTCCGCCCATCAGTTCATGACCCAAAGCTCAAGCCCAGTTAGGTTATGTAGTAAAACAATGGTGTGAAGCACCTCAGCGAGTCTCCCTCTGCAAGGCTCAAAAGTAACGAAATGGGGTTTTTTGAGTGGCCTGATCTGATTTGAATCCAAGTGAGATGGAGTGACATGACCTTAAACTGGCATTTCATGCTCGAAACCTATCCAATGAGACTAAATAAAAATAATTTAGCAAAAAATTGTCGGCCTAAATTCCACTGCAGCAGTGTAAAAGACTCAGTTTTAGCAAACACCAGAAAGTGGATAGGAAGATTGGAATGAGTGTTGTCCTTTCAGATGTCCGTCCGTTCGTCTGTTTGTCTAGCTAATTTTCTGGGCCAGACCGTTTTAGTCATTCAATATTTTGCAACAAAATGCATACAGGGATACGTTGTGTAGATGTAGCCTGTCGTACTTCTGTCCTTCCTCCTGTATGTCTGACCCTCCCCCAGGCCAGATATCAGCCATCCCATTGTTTTCCTGGTCAGAGCTCCTAAACCGTTCCATTTTTCTCAACCAAATTTCACGTATAGCTACATGTTATTGTGTAAATGTGCCTTTTCATACTTCAGTCTGTCCTTCTGTCTGTCTGTCCCTACATTGAGTTTTGTTTCCAAGCCAGAAATCAGCTGTTCCATGGTGGGGGATTGATCTAACAATTTCATGCTTGTTAGTTTCAGGAGGCCCATTATTTTTTCAGATGGGTGACAGGTTTTGAATAACTTTTTACCTTCCATAAATGAGATGGTTATTAAAAAGCTTTGTTTTGTGTTTAATCTCATTGGCTGAGGCCAGCATGATGGCGCAGTGGGATGCACTACCGCCTCACAGCAAGAACGTCATGGGCTTGAAACCGGCCCGGGTACTTTCTGTGTGGAGTTTGCATGCAGTCCTCGTGTTTGCATGAGTTTCCTCCAACAGTCCAAAGACATGCGTGTCAGGCTAACTGCAGACTCTAAGTTGCCGGCAGGTGTGATTGTGCAGGAGAATGGTGTGTAAATGGTATAAGCGCCCTGCGATGGATTGGAGAACAGTCCAGGGGGAGTCCCTGCTCTTCTCTCATAGTCAGCTTGGATGGGCTCCGCTCCTGATACAGTATAGGCAGAAGACGATCTCAAACATTTAAGAATGACAACAAAGAAAAAATTTAAAAATCGATAAAGGAGCATATACTTTTTTCACTGCACTGTGTGTGAGAAAGGATGAAACCAGTTTAAATGTTCATATGAGATTTACAGTATGATGTGTTGGACTTAACCACCAGTATTCTTGATATGTTGTTTGCACAGACACAGATTAAGCCTTTTCCTGGACAAAATTGAATTTTGCATGGACATGCACCATACAGCATTGAGTTTAGTCCAAGCCAGGACTTAATTTGTGTTTGCAAAACTGACCTTTATGAATTGGTTTTAAGTGAAGTCACTGATGATTCTCTTTTTCTCTCTCTGGACTCGGTGTGACTGCAGAGCCCTCTGTCTTACAGGGAGCTGGACTGTGAGTCCTCCGAGGCAGAGCATTTACAAGGTACCCTAAGGAACCATAAAGCCTTTGACCCCTCCTCCCAGTGACCTTCAGCCCACCACCACCATCCAACCTGGAGGCCTCTGTAGCCTTGAAGAACCGGGGAGCTCCCTCTCCGATTAATGGCAATAATACAACCGCGCTGCAGAAACACTCACCCACCCCTGCAGACCGGCAGAACTCATGGAGAGTTAGTGATTTATCTGAAGCTTTCATCTAAGTGACTTACTGTTCATTAGGCTAAAAACTGGGCCTGTCCTTCCTGGAGTGCAGTGACTGTGCTTCAGAGCACTGCACTACTGCCTTACAGCTGTACTTCTCTTACTTTGGCAATAGTAAGATTTCATCTATGCCACTAAGTCACATGATCTTCAGTATGCTGGCACACTGGCCGTCAGCGACATGGGCAAACCATCAGCAAACAATGTGTTATTGGATCCCAAATGTATTGGAAGAAAGTCATTTGAAGAAAAAAACCTGACCGTACACAGGATATGAGGCCGGAGGCCTTTGTACAGATTTGCATAAGTCTCTAACATCCTTATCTTTCTGTGTAAAACAGAAAAAAATTACCCAATATTGATGTTAAAGCACCTAAATATCAAACCTAAATTTTTGCATTTGAATATGAACTAATATTTATGTTCACACAAGCTAAGTTGATATCCTTTCCCCTGCCAACTGCCGCTCCTTCAAATCACACATCAACCACGTCACCAAAACCTCTTCCCTCCACCGATCATACCTGATCGATCTCCTCCACCGCCACTCCCCCATTTGCCGCCTCCGCTCTGCTGACGCCAACCTTCTCATCCCCATTACCAAGACCAAGTACTGCACCGCGGGGGACAGAGCCTTCGCTATCGCCGCCCCAACCCTCTGGAACTCCCTGTCCCTCCACATCCGGAACTCTGACACACTCACCTCATTCAAAAGTCAACTCAAATCCCAGCTCTTTAAGATCGCCTACGACATCTGACCATCCTCCTACCCCCCCCCCTCCCTTATTGTTATTGCTACCTGTTATCTGTCCTGTTCAAGTGTCTCTCTGTTTCATGCTTTTTTGCTCCTATGTAAAGCGTCTTTGAGCATTTGAAAAGCGCTATACAAATTTGATTTATTATTATTATTATTATTATTAATTTCTCCATCAGATTCATGGATAAATTGGCTTTGACTGGTTACCACCTCTGTGACGCAATTTTGTCTATTCAGAATGGCAGCTTGCCGCTCTTAATTTACGCAAAGGTAAAATAATAAAACAAGATTCTATGGCTGGACCATTAATATTATCGCTAATTTCCTTTTGCTCCATAGTAGTAATTCCCATCGTATGTTAGCACTGAACTAACTCCATCCCTCAGATAATCGATGAGTCACGGATGTTTGTGATTGCTGGACTGACTCACAGCTGCAATGCAGCCAATAATACATTTACACGTTTTTGAGACTCATAATTCAAATGATATTTTCAGTATTGTGTAATGCTTTCTCTATCCAATGCAGTGGCCGAAACTGCACGTCGCTCACATTTGTTGTGGAAATACAGGGAGCTCTTCGTTGGTCCTGAAACCATCCCTATATACCAGTTATTAATCCATAGAGCGCACAACTAGTTCTTGAATGTTTCTTGTCTGATAATATTTAAGATAAGGACATAAGCTATCAGAATCATGAATCATGCCTTTTCAGAAACAGCATATCAGGCCTAAATACTTTGTGTAGGAATAGTAGCCAACTTGTTGGTGTTTCTTGAGTGCAAGAATAAATCCAACAATATTTTTGTGGAGATCAGAGGGTTCTGTTTACAAAACAAAAATGTCTCCCAAGTTTATGGTCTAACACGTGTGGTATTCTAATATTACTCCACGTAGTTGATGACATATTTACATCCACAGCCAGGTCAAAAAAGACATAGTTTGGATTTAAATAATTAAATACTTAAGAGCTTATGATCGAACCATTATTGCAGTTACTGCTGTTCACTTTTGTCTTCATGAATCAAAATTGGATCAAATGTTAACTGCTTCTTGCTCTCACACTCGACGACCTCTATGGCAGCAGTGGTAATTAGCGACATCATGTGAAATTTGTCTGTATTAGAGCTTGAAGCACAAAGCTTCATGTTTCAGATGGGAACTGGAACAAGTAGGTTATAGATGCCCTCCTGACAGCTGCTGATGTAGGCGCTGGTACAAACACGCTTTACATAAATAACAAGGAAACATTATTAAATCTGTGCAGACCAAGACACAAGGACAAAATATTTTGTAATGTTCAGAGCATATTTGATTGCGATCTGTGTTGTGAAACCATAGATCATTCTGAAAGCCTCAAAGTCACCCCCTGGCAGATCTGCTTAGCCTGAGATGCAAGAGCACCTTCGCAACATGAAATATGTTGTCAAGGAAATGCAAATATAACGCAGGACTGGGGTATGAAGAGAGTCGGACTTACTCAGTCTGCTTCAGAAGTAGCTCAAAACACCAATTACTGACTTAATGGTGAATTTTAAAGTTTTTTTCTTTTTCCCCACAATGTTTTACTCTTTTACCTGGGAGTGATTATGAACAGGTGCCAAACTAATGTTGATGTCTTGTCATTCAGGCTTAATTATTTCTTAATTATTAATTACATGTGTGTTTGTCATCTGAACTTTCCAGTAACTGTTTTTTAATGAATCAATTAATTGTTTTTTACTACTAGTATTATGGTTTACTATGACTAGTCATTGGAATTTCAGTAATATTGTTGGTAACATGTTTGCCAATTACCCTTCTTGAATTATTAATTCCTTGCTTATTCTTTTTAATTAGCTTTGTGAACAAGTGTGAAACCCAAGCACCACTGTCAGCAGGTTTAATCTTGTTACTTCCTAGGTGCAGCATTGTTTAGAAATTTATAATGCTTAATTTCATTTCCCCTTTATTCTAATAGTTGAGCTGAAAAATACAGCTCATTTCCATTATCATATGCATGTGAAACACTGTACCATTCATTACTGATCAGTTAATTTTAAGAATTGACAAAGACTGAATGGTTTGTGGTGACCTTATGAACAGCCTCTCCTACCCTCCCCTAGAAGGCAGAAATAAGCAAAAATTAATCACTTGAAAATGAGTATATGGAGGGTAAAATACGAAGTCCCACAGGCTCAAACGGCTCAGTGGACTGTATTCTTTGGTTTGGTTCAGTTTAAAATATTTATTCAAATATACATTCTTTGTCATGGGCCTACATTAGCTACATGATTTTCCAATAAAATTTACAAAGTGAAATGTTTCTACGTTTTCATCTTATAGGCTGGTCTTATTTATTAACCTAAGGGAGATTAAGAACATTTTTACCATCTTAATGAATTGTCATTATAAACATTGCATGGAGAGAAAGTACCAAAATTAACTAGATAACTCGGTCGCCACAGGGACCGAGTGGTGTATATTCCCGATTTCCAAATTTTGGACAAAATGGCCACCGGCAGCCATATTGGACGAACAAAATTGCCGAAAATTGGTCTTGAGCATTGTCAAATAAATATCTTCGCCTGTGCAAAATTAGAAAAAAAATTCCTATAATAATTGGCGCTACCAGAGCCCAGAACAGAAAACCTCTGCGGGCGTGTCGGCGGCCCTGAGACTAAACCATAGTATCTCCCGACTACCGTTGTCGGAGAAATAAAAATAATCCAATAATACATAACTGCAGCCGCAGGTACATTACAAGCCACGCCCCCTACAAACCATGCGGGTGTAATACAAACCACTCCACCAACAAAACACACCTGCTACAAAAAGGTTGGGATTAGAATTAGGGCGTTTCTTGTAGGGGGCGTGTTCTGTACAGGGTGTGGTTTGCACTTGGCTGCAGCTAGACCTGGGGTCCTCAAATCTGGACCTCGAATCCAAATCCAGCCCAGGTTTTCTGTTATCCCGGGCAAGTAAATGAACAGTTAGTGCCTCTGATTTCCCAGACTGTGTTAACACCTGACTCCTAAGGAAGTCTGGAAAACCAGCAGTCCTCGGACTTCATAGGGTGTGAATTGAGGACCAGGGAGCTGGACGCTTCTCAAATAATCAGAAGCAAATCTGTCATGATTGCAGCCAGCGACAAATATTTGGCATTTTCAGCCAAAATTCCGGAAAACTGTGTTTTCTCAACCTTTTTGGATCTCCAAACCCCGGATCGATGGATTTCACTCGCTTCTTGGCATAAAATCCAAGAAATTCAGTCGACAGTTTTTTTTGTTTGTTTCTAAACCCTGCAGATGTCACGTTTGCCAGATTCCTAGGAAAATTTGTTCTTTAATAAAATATCTTTTTTTTCTGCCCTTTTTTGAAGTTTCTATGACAAATAGGTCATTTCTGATAAATTTTAGCCAATATCCCCGAGCGTCTGCTAAATACCCTGGGGTTTGTCAGAATGACACTTCCTATCGATAACAGAATTGCATTGGTGCCTCCTAGTGGCCAAGCCTTCTTATTGATCTGTGATGGGAACTGAGTTTTATTAGGGGTAGGCTGCTACTTTCCGTGACCCGACTTGTATATTGTACCCCATCTAAATACTGCGTTTCTTAATCAGGGAGACTAAATTTGCCATGTTAGTTCTAACGAGTAAAAAGATTTTCTCAAATGTCTTCTCTCGGTATCTTGGTAAAGGTCTACTTCGACTTGAGACAGACCAACAGACTAGACCTGCAAAAACACCGCCGTTAAATTGCATTGCATTACGTAGCCCATGTCTCTCAACGGTATTTGATGTTTTATTTTATGTGCAAGTAGGCTAAGAAAACAGTCCAACAAAGTAACATATACATAAGCGAGTTCCAGGAAGTCCAATAAGAAAAAGTCTAATCAAGTTGTGAAAGTTAGGGCTAATAATAGCCGTTTGGTCTTAATAATACAATTCCTTGAGCCATTTCATCCTGAGGCACAGGGGTGTAAAGTCCAGGTTCAGAAAGTAAAAACCTTCCCCAGAACTTTATACCAACCACCTGGATTTACTTCGGACAGGAGACTGAGCCGACGTGAGTGATCAGCTCATTCTGTGGGAGGGAGAAAAGCTGGTTTCGACGCAGCTGGGAACTTCCTGATGTGCGGTGTCATCAGAACATCTCAGCTCCTGAAAAACGCTTCAGAAATGACTAAACTTGTTGCTCGCACAACCTAAAGTATGGAAAACTTCACGCCGCTAATAGTATTACCTGCGGGATGGGGTGGAGCGCAGAAGCTCTCTTCACCGGTCACGACAGGAATAGGGCGGGGACAACTTTACTCAATGCGAAGGCCTGCGAGTACAGGAAAAGTTCCTTGTCCAAGCTTTTATGAGCAAAGTTTTGTCGGAGGAAACCAAACTGGCTGCTTTTTGATAGTTTGGCCGATATATTATAACCAAATAACACCATGGCAACTCTGGATTTTGAGAACCTGCGGATGACCGGGGCTGGCAAATCTATTGGGGTGCTGACAAGTGGAGGGGATGCGCAAGGTGGGCTGACTTCTTCAATAACAGACGATATATCAATTACAAGGGAAATCTTTATCCACTAGATAAAGAGACCGGCGCCATCGTTGTACCATACGTGCCTCCTTATTTTTCATTCCTGGAAATGCATTTTATTTACAAACTAAATTCGCCTTCATGTTTGCAGTTTGTGCATGGAGGAGCAGTTTTAGTCTCGGCATTAGGTTAGTTCGTGATACTTTGTCGCTTGTCTGATTGTTTGCCTTTGATTGATGTTTTCACTGTAACTCCAGCTCGCGCCACATAGACTTTCATTCCTGTAGGCGAGATTTAATGTGTAAGATGCCGGCAGTTATGTTCCTCTTCTCTTGCAAATCCGTTCGACGAAGTGTATTGAACAGCAAGTTGGGTTCGGCAGTCAACTGTTTAAAACAGGCGTGTATGGACAAGTCGAATTGGGCTTTGGTATTCTGCCTTTCCTGGTGCAAGGCAGCAGGCTTTTTGTCATGTTCATTGACTAGTTCTGTAATACTATTTGGTTCTCAGTGCAACAGATTGAACTCCTGCGTTCTGCGGGAAGGCGTTTCCTCATCACGTAGCCTCTTGTATCGTGGGACCTGTTTTCACTTTCCTGGTTGTTCTTGACTAGGAGCCAACATAGTCCGGAAGTTGTTCTGACATGTCCTTAAGATTTCCGTATTTCGTATGCGGCGGCAGTGATGTGTGCAGATGATTTAGAGGTATTATTAGTCTGGAGCAGGTTTTCTCTGTTGTAATATTACATTTACACAGTTGCACTGTAAATCATAATTCCACTGACAATCTCTATTGGTGGACTTCGTGCGGAATAGTGTTGAGCAGAAGTCAAGGTGGACTTTCCCTCTTATGATTTAAATCACCATAACGGGTCATTTCCTTTAGGAAAGGAAGTTTATCGCTCAAATGTAAACATGTGTATAGTGGTGTGATGTATACCCGGAGGGCATGTCTAATAATTTTGAGGGGCCATTTCTTAGCACTGCTACAGTGCCCTAAAGTCATACCAATGTATCATAATGATTTTTGTAAAACAGCATTGAGCCCCAGACTTGAACTGTGCGTTTCGGGCATATTTTTCTCACCTCCACCATAGGAATGAATGCAGCTGTCCGTGCAGTGACTCGGATGGGAATATTTATGGGAGCCAAAATGTATCTTATCCACGAGGTAAGACTTCTTTCATCAATTAATGCACGCCCTCAACGGGTCACAGGGTAGTGCTCATGAATAAATAATGCTGAAAAATTATGCATGAACGTACTCTGCTTTGACATGCTTCAGGGCAATTTTTTCATCATTACTTGTGTTATATTTCTAATTCGCTGTAACATGATGTCGTTTTACTATTCTGTGAATTGAATCAACTTTCCGTCATCTACCCTGTGGAAAACTTTCACCATCTTCAAAGTGTAGAAGTGAAAACTTGAAATTAATGGTTATGCTGGGAGACCGAATGTTTTTGCCATTATTCATGCAAAAATAACGTAGCTTTCTTTTTACCCAACTTTGGTCCTTATCCTTCTTCAATAATTGACTGTTGAATAAAACGGGTCACATTAACTGCTTGGTGCACAAAAAGATTCAGTAAATTTGTTTCTGAAAATATATGGTTTTTGTCTAATTATTGATGCAGAATTATTCTGTCCAGAAACATGATTATTAAACACCATAACAGTGAGGGGGCCATAAAAGACCGCTGACACAGAATTCTCTTTGCCTTTCAACATTGGATAGTGGCATTTAAAATACAACGGTAAAATGGAATTGTGAAACAATATTAACAAAAAAAAAAAATATATATATATATATATAATGTACATACAGTGGTGCTTGAAAGTTTGTGAACCCTTTAGAATTTTGTATATTTATGCATAAATATGACCTAAAACATCATCAGATTTTCACACAAGTCCTAAAAGTCGATAAAGAGAACCCAGTTAAACAAATGAGACAAATATATTATACTTGGTCATTTATTTATTGAGAAAAATGATCCAATATTACATATCTGTGAGTGGCAAAAGTATGTGAACCTCCAGGATTAGCAGTTAATTTGATGGTGAAACTAGAGTCAGGTGTTTTCAATCAATGGGATGACAATCAGGTGTGAGTGGGCACCCTGTTTTATTTAAAGAACAGGGATCTATCAAAGTCTGATCTTCACAACAACATGTTTGTGGACGTGTATCATGGCACGAACAAAGGAGATTTCTGAGGACCTCAGTAAAAGGGTTGTTGATGCTCATCAGGCTGGAAAAGGTTACAAAACCATCTCTAAAGAGTTTGGACTCCACCAGTCCACAGTCCAGACAGATTGTGTACAAATGGAGGAAATTCAAGACCATCGTTACCCTCCCCAGGAGTGGTCGATCAACAAAGATCACTCCAAGAGCAAGGCGTGTAATAGTCGGCGAGGTCACAAAGGACTCCAGGGTAACTTCTAAGCAACTAAAGGCCTCTCTCACACTGGCTAATGTTAATGTTCATGAGTCCACCCTCAGGAGAACACTGAACAACAATGGTGTGCAAGGCAGGGTTGCACTCGGTAGAGTGCTTACCTCTTCCACACCATATATATCTGTTCTTTTCGTTACAGAATATGTTCCTATCACATTCAAAATTAAATCATCTCTTCCTTGGACTACCACCCATCATCCTGCCAAAGATCATGCCAAACTGCTCATTACTTTTTGAGTTATTCAGTCAGAAATGTCACACACACGTTAGATCGTAATTCTTCCAGATCCAGAATCCAGAATATGTTCTAGATCACTTCCAGAATTTAATCAACTCATCGTTGGAATACCTCCTATCAGCCTACCAAATTTTGTGCCAAACTGTTCATAGTTTTTGGAGTTATCCTATTAACAAACAAACAAACAAACAAACAAACAGGGGTGAAAACATACCCTCCTTGGGGGAGGAAATGAAAATGTTTCATTGCATCAAATAATACATCTGTTCATAGCCCAAGCTTGAAAACTATGATCAGGAGAAAAAATTTTAACTTTTCGCAAACTTGCATGCATGTGCACCCAAAAAATATTATTTGTCTCAAACCTTCAAATCCTTTTGATCCTCATACCCATATACAAAAAATATGCCCGTATACAAATTTGGTTACTGTTCCATGTTTGAATTTTCTGTGCTTTTGTTACCCTGTTGCTGGAATTGCCCTGCAGGACTACGTAAATAACGCAGATTTACCAGTCTGCATGTGCGGGCTGCTCCATCAAAACCAAAAATTCTGAATATGTGGGGGTGTGTTTAAAAATAATCCTTTTCTGTTTTTGGAGCTAATGAAATGATTTTTTTGCAGTCTATAATCTACATCTATTTTCTAATTTTTGAGTTTGAGTTTGAATTTAATGGGTCTGTAAACTTCATTTTTTGCAGTCGCTTATGTCATGTATGAATAATCACCCCTTTTTGGTTTTGCCGTAGGGATACCAAGGACTTGTGGATGGGGGTGACCACATCAAGCTGGCTCACTGGCACAGTGTCAGCAACATCATTCAACTGGTGAGGAGCTGTAAGCTGTGTGTGTCAAATAAATGATTATGCTTTCTGCATCAGGTGAAGGATATAAACCTCTGCCCATCCAGCATCTCTCCTAATGCTGTGCGCACTAAATGGAGTTGGTCCCCCTTGGCAGCCATGACAACCCAGAGTCATTAAGGATTGCTTTCCACTTGCTGTCTAAATATTATTGTGGGCATTTGCTTTCATTAACAGCTTTAGCAAAATCATAAAACAAGGTTGTAATGGAGGCCTTAGAAAAGCCTTAGTTAGGTTGAAGTCAGGCTCTGCTAACTCTTTAAGTTCTCCTGAGAGTTCATCAATCTTAACAAAACATGTATTGACATCATTGTGAGATTGAGGGTATTGTCAGACTGACACAAAAAAGGGCCCTCCCTAAACTGCAAAATTTGCTAAATAAATCACCATCCATAGATTGTATATTATTCTCAACTGGCATGTTTATTGAAAAAAAGAGATTATAAAGCGGACAAATAAAGATAATGGGTAGTCCATTATTCAATATGTAAACCATTATTAGCAATAACAGGTGCACACAATTCAGGGGAGTGGTTGTGGGATTGTCTGTACTTTAAATGTCAGTGCTAGTTTTGCTTCCCCGCCCTGTATGAAGCACGAGCAAATCTGTTAATAATCCCTCTGATCAATTGTTAAGGTCATGGGAGAGCTAGAGCCTATCCCAGCATTCACTGGGCTTGAGGTAAGAGCACACCTCAGGCTGCTTACCAGTCCAGGAATCCCACTCCGTTCTCTCAAACCCGTACTTAAGGAAAGTCTCCAATTACTCTTGCAAGTGTGTCAATGGACTGTGGGAGGAAACCAGTGT
This sequence comes from Gymnothorax reevesii, assembly GCA_029721435.1. Classification (NCBI taxonomy): domain Eukaryota; kingdom Metazoa; phylum Chordata; class Actinopteri; order Anguilliformes; family Muraenidae; genus Gymnothorax; species Gymnothorax reevesii. The sequence goes on along the minus strand of CM056587.1, from coordinate 4,760,354 downwards.
ACCTGATGGAAACCCACACAAACACAGAGAGAATATGCCAAGTCCTCCACTGTAAGTCCCCATGTTGAATTCAGACCCACCATCTTCTTGCTGGGAGGCAACAGCACTGCCCAATATGCCTCTGCGCTGGGCCAAAACCTACAATCAAAAACCCATATTTCGTGTCTTTATTCATGTGAGGTTTTCAAATGAACCTCTCAACCGCTCCCTGTCAACTTGAGTCAGTGATCATCCAGGAACTGAGGCTTCCGTCCTCTTCAAACGTTACGACCGTGTGAAACGCCCAGCGCAGAATTTATTCTTTAATTCCGTAGCCCAGGCTGCTGAACATGTAATGGAGACATTTTTTAAAAATCATGTGTGAACAAGCGTTCTTATCATAGGCAGTCTGTTTGAACTGTAAACAAGATGCAGTGGAAAAGGAGTGTCTGTTTCTGCTTGCTCAGTGCTGATAAGGCATGTGCTTCTACACACTGTATGGTGGGCCCCTGTTGTTGTTCACCTTTTATTGTGATTCTGAAATCTTGCCTGCATCCCTTTATCTTATCCTGAGTTTCATGGTTTCCGCATTTTTCATCATCAGCTGGTACCCTCTGTTTCAAGCATCCACAGATCCCTTGTCGAAACTGATAAGCTGCTTGTTGCGCTTTTCTTTCATTTTTCGACCATTCTTATAAAATGCCTGGACCCAGTTATGAGTTGGGATCTTTCACAGATGTTTTCACTGAAATCCTTTGTGCTGCTCCTCTGTTTCTAAACTGTCGGACGGAAAAATGATCAGAATCAATAAGTACTTAAATTATATGGGCCACAGGCATTTCTCGCTTAAAATTTGTTGTTTTATTGCTGTTGGCCTCTCAGTTTTGGTTTTCTTTTGAGCAGAGCTATTGCATGTTTCTGTTTTATGGTTGCAGGTGTTGTTTGTTGCCCTCCTCAGTCCTGTTTACCATGTTCACACCCACCCCTGTCTCTTACCAGTGCAGTTCAGCGTATGAGGCTGGAAGGGGAGCGAGAGGGAGGTCAATACAGTGCCCTACACATATCCAATTATTTTATTTGCAGTGTGAACACCTCTGATTTCCAGGGTAGCTGAGATGACCTTTACTTTTGCAGCTTTTTGGTTTATTGTTACTGTTGAGAACTTTGCTCAGGGGCGTTAGCGGCCCAGACAGGCCCCCCCAGAATGTTTCGACTTGACCCACTTTCTCAGAAAGCACTGAGTCAGCTTGCAACCCTATTAATCCCAGACACACGCAGATAAGATTGCTGGCTCAGGTAAGCTACATGATACATGACTCCCCAACGGTTGAAAGTCTAATCTGGTGCATTATCTTCCTTAACTACTTTTAATTAACTACTTCCTCATGGCACTGGGTGCAGATTTTATTTGAAGCTGGAGTAAATAACCCCCCTCAGCCATTTATCATAGTAACCAGCTCAACCAGGGCACTCAGCTCGCATCATTTGTTTTCTAGCCTGCAGTATTCCCCTGAAGGTAAAAATGTATACTTATTCAGGATATGTAAATAGGTTTTGTGCATTGTTCATTCACACTGTGCCCAACTGAACATTTTATACGTGGTTGAGTCACATTATTATGGCCACCTTCTACTTTTGATGTCAGCAGAGCGTAGCCAATGAAAACAAGGAATGCGTTGTGAGCTGGCTTGGTGGGTATATAAGGTGTGCTTTAGGTATTCTGTGAACATATCACTTGTTGCTGTCATGTGTCATGTACTCCCATACATGCAGATTGTCTTCCCTGGGGCGGATAGGCACTTCCAGCAAGACAATGCGACATGTTACACGGCTCGATACTGAATACCAGTCCTATACCATTAATTAATGAGATGTATGCCTTACTGCGGAAGAGACTGGGGTCATTGTTTTATGTGTACGACAACATCAGGCTTAATTTAACCATGCTTTCCCTTCTTTGTAAAATAGAATTCTGTCATCGTTGTGGCGAGTTCCCAGGGGCGGATAAATAAATAAAGTGTGTTCTGTTAAATGATGCAGTTTCCTAAGTAGTGATTTCTCTCTATGGAATAACACACATCCTGCTCTCTGTTCTCAAACACAGCCCATGTCCTGAGAAGCTCACATAAAGACCTTCAGAGCACGAAAACAGATCTCACTCCTAATACTAATATTATACATTTACGTTTGTAATATATAGTTTTACAAACGTACTAATCATAGTGTAATACATAAAAATAATACTAAAATAAAAATGTAATAATAAAACAAGCATGCATAACTATAGGGATATTACCTCAGTATGTAAAATGCAGCATACATGATAATGAGATTGATAATAGTGTATAATACTGCAAATAAATGAATAATAACTAATTGCTATTGATAACTGAATAATTGATTGATGATGTCATCCCCGATTGATTGATTGATTGATGACATCACTTCCTCTTCGTCATTTGCTGCAGATTTGATCATTACATCCTACTAGCATGTATAGCGTACTAATTTATGTTTTAGCTAATATGGTTAGCCTAGCTGGCATCATTTTAACATGCATGTGCCGCAGGTTACACCAGTAGCGCCGAAAATCCGAGAAAGTGCACCTTTTTCCGAGCAGGTGTGAAGACAGTCAAAACACATGCCTCATTAAAGACCCTCCACCAGTACTGCAGTCCAAACACCAATTAATTATGCAAATTACCAGTACTGCCTGTTCAATGAGGTTACAGTGTAATTAAGCCAGGCCCTAGATGCAGTCCAGATGAAGTACAGGCTTAGTTCAGCCTGCTCTGTCTGTGCTGCATACAGGAGCTGGCAAAGGGCAAAACACCACCGTTATAGTAAGAACGACAACTGGTCTCTGAGCCTCAGGGGGCCAGACACTGCTCTGTGTGTGTTTTGAAAATTTAACCGAGGTTTACTGAGGTGTTGTCCAAACTTCGGTAAACTGGACAGACTTCGGGATACCACAGTAAGCCTCGGTGTATTCTAAGCTTTCACAGGAATTTCTTGGAAAAAGGCGCACTTTCTCAGTTTTTAGGTGCTTCTAGTGTTACTTAACACTACAGTTGTGTTTCTTTGTTGATATTGTGGTTGTATTGGTGGACAGGCTTCTTTATTAAATTGCTGATATGTTCGGCTATTGGATGTCAGAACACTCATGGGAAAGCAGACAATTCAGATCTTCAACAACAGTATTTTTTATTTTTATTTTTTTCACTTCTTGCCATAAAAGAGCCATTGGACATTTGATGTCGCTGTAAAAGGGAGGATGGCAGATTCTGCGATTGATTCAAGTGGGAACTTTAAGCATTTATCATTCTGTTTGTCTATCTATCACCAAAAACATATTTTACACTCAAGAGCAAGTTCTGTTTGCTGTTCACTTCAGATGAAGGTTATCTTGTAATCTTTGTCCTCCTGATCTGTAATCCTGTTTCTGGAAATATCTCTTTTTTCCCCTCGGAAACCTTGTACGATTCTGTCTCTTCTCCAGGGTGGAACTGTGATTGGCAGTGCCCGCTGCAAAGACTTCATGACTCAGGAGGGTCGACTCAAGGCAGCCTTTAACTTGGTGAAGCGTGGCATCACCAACCTGTGCGTGTGCGGAGGGGATGGAAGCCTCACTGGGGCTCACATATTCCGTAACGAGTGGAGCAGTCTGCTGGAGCAACTCGTCTCAGAGGGTGAGGCTTTCATGGCATGTACCACAAACCAGACAACACGGTATACTCTGAATAGCTTTTCGGCCATAACGCCGCCAGGGGAAGGTACATTTTCATCATTAATAGATATTTTTTCTCTCTGAGGACTTCCAGGTCATACAGTGGAAGCAGAACCTGGGAGTGATCAAGACCAAGCTTGAAGTTATTTAGTCCTGAAAGTATCCTAAGTATTAGGTATAAATTAGGGGTTAGCTGAGCTGAGTTGCCTTTTCTCATCACTGTGTTACTATTATGTATAAAAAGGCCTAAGATGTTTCATGCTCTTTGGATGCGTATACCCACAAATCAAAGCATGGAGGCTCTACTTTAACCTTCAATTCATCATATTCAAATCCATTTCGCTGGAGAAAAGAGCCAAGAAAAGAAAACAACTTTTCTATCTCTTATTGACTGTGTTGTAGTTGGTAAAACTGTTTTCTAGTTTACCAGTGTGGCTGCATGAATGCATAAAGGTACTTATGAAATCAGTGAAGCAGTGTAGTTATCAGAGATGTTGATTGAATGAGGCAGTTATTTTTTAAATCACTGCAATCTTTGTATTTGTCAGCTATGCAATCCATTTATCTGACATAGAATTAATTGTTATATCTACTCGCCTGTTTTTTTTTAAATTTTTTTTAAAATTATTTATTTTTTACATCACAAGCTTTTTGGGCTGCTGACAACCTGATTGGTCACCTGGTTTACACAGGTTGTTATACTCGTAGGCAGTTGTGTTGTTGGCTCTTGTTAATCACAGAGCACTTCATTCACTGAGAAGACCTGTGTCCCACAATGCTGCAGGGAAGATCACAGCAAAGTTGGCAGTAACACACAGCCACTTGAACATCGTTGGGCTGGTGGGCTCCATTGACAATGATTTCTGTGGCACGGACATGACCATTGGGGCAGATTCTGCCCTTCAGCGGATTATGCAGGTCATCGATGCCATCATCACCACTGCCCAGAGGTCAGCTAACATGGCAAATAATGTTTACTGAAACAATAGCCTGTGTTCAAACATGTGGTAACCACTATATTGCATTCATATTGTCTTGACATTTTATTATCCCCCGCCAACACGAAGTGGGAGGGGGATATAGGTTTGACCTCCGTCCGTCCGTCCGTCCGTCCGTGCGTCCGTCCGTGTGTGCGTCCGTCCGTCCGTCCGAGATAAAGGGGACAGCTTTACTCAGAAACTACTACAGATACAGTAACCAAATTTGGTGTGTAGCTTCAGACCATAAAGGCCTTGATTGAGTTCGAAAATGAGAAGCGCACGATTGGCGGGGGATGTTGTAGACCATGTCGACTTGTTATTATTATTATTTATTTTTATTATTATTATTATCCCCCGCCAACACGAAGTGGGAGGGGGATATAGGTTTGACCTCCGTCCGTCCGTCCGTGCGTCCGTCCGTCCGTCCGAGATAAAGGGGACAGCTTTACTCAGAAACTACTACAGATACAGTAACCAAATTTGGTGTGTAGCTTCAGACCATAAAGGCCTTGATTGAGTTCGAAAATGAGAAGCGCACGATTGGCGGGGGATGTTGAAGACCATGTCGACTTGTTACTTTTATGTTAATAGGAAGCATTTTATGGACAGAGAGTGCAATTGTGTTCACCAGGCTTGGAGTGGATGGTTTTCTGAATTTGTCCGATACATTTCCTGGTTAGATGGCACATAGTGTAGTGGGTAGTGCTGTTTCCTCACAGCAAGGGCTCCAACCGGGGCTTTTGTCTTCCCATGTTTGCATGGGTTTCCTGCCACAGTCCAAAGATATGCAAGCCAGGCTAATTTAAGACTCTTGACTTCCCATGAGTGTATAAATAAATTATGTGTGATCCTTGCATGGACTGGTAGACTCTCCGGAGTGTAGTCCGTCCTCTCACCCACTTTCTGCTGGGTTGGGCTCCAACTGCCCTGGGATCCTGTCCAGGAGTAAGCGCGAATATGCGGGTTAGATAATGGAAAATGGATTTGTCATTTGATGTTAAATACCTTCTGTCAGGGTATACCAAGAAGCCAGCGTTAAAGATACTGGATATAAGCTGCAATTTTGGATCAATTTGAATGGTGATCGTTAAGTTATCTTGACTAAATCAAGATATATATCCATATTTCCTTTTTTTATTTCAGTGGAGGATTCTGCATTCCACTGCTGCCTTTTTTGGCTTTTGGCATGAGTTCATGCTCACATGATGGTTATGTAATGCAACAATTTCCTGTGACTTCTTGTGATGAAAACTTGCTCAAACGTGCCTTTGAATTCAGTGTCTCAGAACTGATTACAATTCTGCAGATAGGCAACAGAGTATGATCGCACATAGTCTATACTATTTAAAGTCATCCACTGAATCATTATTCTGTGTTACTGAGGGTAAATTAAATTTTATGACCAAGTGAGGGTTTAGTTACATATAAGGTACGGTCTGCATTAGAATTCAATAGTGCTTTGAACACTCTTAGATTCACGCACTGACCAGGCTTTGAGTGCATTTACAGTCATAACATGTTTACCACATAAAAAAACACAGTCCTTTAGAGCTGTGTCACTGTCCAAATACTTACTGAACATGCTACACCAGGCCTTATGGATTTTAAGTTGATTTAAAATGCTATTACACTGTATTTTAAATCTAAAATAGTAGTGAGCCTGATTTCTCTAAGTGTATACATATCTATGTATTTCTTTGGAAGACCTATTGAGAAAACATCCTTTTTGAACGTTCCAGAATCTGTAGCATGTGACTGTGTGCCCGTAGAGATTGAAGATGTTCTATATGGGGCCTTGTGGCCCCTCCCCTCTGAGTGTGCTGCCCCGCCTTTGTTTTGCAGCCACCAGCGAGCATTTGTTCTGGAGGTCATGGGACGGCACTGTGGGTAAGTGTCTGTTTGGATATCCTTCCGTGTCATCTAGAGCCTTATGGTTCCAGAGTCATTAACTCACTGGAATGGTTTAGTGGTCGGTATTTTGTCCATGTTGACGGCCGTGCCTGTGTGTTATGCGTTGAGGTACCTGGCTCTGGTCTCGGCGCTGGCGTCGGGAGCTGACTGGCTCTTTATCCCCGAGGCCCCCCCAGACGAAGGCTGGGAGGACCACTTTTGTACCCGGCTGGGCGAGGTGAGGACAGGAGGGAAGGGTGGGGTGGGGTGGTGCGGCTGGCCTGGATGGGACGTCTCCCTCACCACCTTAGCTGATGTGTGGTGAGCGTTTTGGCACAGAATGGCTTCCACGCATCACCCAGATGGCCTACATTTTAGTTTTGGTTGAAGCACGTTTCTGTATATACTTTAAATGTGCTTTGATTCTATGCTGGTTGATGAGAAAAACACGCTGACCAGAAGATGCAAGTCTACAGACTCTGCCTTAAGCGACACTTTCCTGGTCTTCGACAGCATTGTACCAATGTTGTGCATCACCTGTATCTTAATTTTCTTCTCAGTTTCAGTCCTATTTTCATTGATATTGCTGCTCTAGCATCTCTCATCATGCCATCATTCAAGTCATGGCGAGCCATAACATAACTGACTCAGCCCACCCTTAACATACAAGATGCTCTGGATTACTGATACTTTTTGGGAAATACTTCTTGTCCATCTGTTGGTCCAGTAAGCCTTGGTAGGCACTTACTGTATGTCACTTTTGGATGATCAAATCTGCAAAAATAAATGAAATGTGAATGAAATTTAATATTTATGCTTGCTATAATTGTATAGAGCCGAGTTGATGGTGGTTCCAGGCTGAACATAGTGATCATCGCTGAGGGAGCCCTCGACAAGCAAGGAAACGTCATCACCTCCAACTATGTGAAGGATGTTAGTGTCTCTGATAATCTCAATCCTTTATGACAAATCTCATCTGAATCTTTACAATACCTGCTTTATACTTTGAATAGTATATTTTTAAGTTATATTGTAGTAGCAATATTATTAAAAGGCAGTTCAAACTATTATTATGAATTTCTTTGGAAAGAAATTTCTATACAACTTGATATTAACCTAGTTTAAGTGTTGTGATCTAGGCAACCAGGGTAGCTCATTCTAGAACACAAAACTGTGGTGTTTGGATTGATTCAGTTCCCTAACAACCTTGCCAACAACAGTGAAATCTGCATTGTTCATGTACTGAAGGCTCCCTCGATGGGCTGGGCTCTCTCTTTGCAGTTGGTGGTGCAGAGGCTGGGGTATGATACTCGCGTGACAGTGCTGGGCCACGTACAGAGGGGCGGCACTCCCTCTGCATTCGACAGAGTCTTGGTGAGACATCATAGCTGATTACCCAGTCAAGAAATGGAGATAACTGGTGCCAAGTGACTGAGGCAGTCTTTGGTACAGTTCAACTGTTCTGTCAGGAAATGTCTGGTACTTGATGTGCATTGTGTACATAATGACAGGATTATGAAATTGCCCTCAGTGGGACAGTCATTGGCGTGTTGGTGTGATCATCTCCATCACTTTGCTTTATTTTGGTCAAAGGCGAGGACTGTGTGGCTGTCTTAGTGTTTGTCTTTGCTGGTGCAAATATAACTGCCTACCCTGTTGATGATTGGCAGACCTACATGAGCAGGAGCGAGAAAATTCATCAGTGTCCCTGATCATGTGAAGCTTATCTGCAAAGTAATGTGCATCTTGCCCAATCTTTCTGGCGATATGAAGCTCAGAGGCAGGAAGCCCTGCTTTGTGTTTGTGATGATAGGAAATTCAGCTGTGCTTGTGATATGACACACAGCTGTTTCTCTGGAGTGATATGAAGCTCAGCTGTGTCTCTGGAGTGATTTGAAGCTCAGCTGTGTCTCTGTAGTGATATGAAGCTCAGCTGTGTCTCTGGAGTGATATGAAGCTCAGCTGTGTCTCTGGAGTGATATGAAGCTCAGCTGTGTCTCTGGAGTGATATGAAGCTCAGCTGTGTCTCTGGAGTGATATGAAGCTCAGCTGTGTCTCTGGAGTGATTTGAAGCTCAGCTGTGTCTCTGTAGTGATATGAAGCTCAGCTGTGTCTCTGGAGTGATATGAAGCTCAGCTGTGTCTGGAGTGATATGAAGCTCAGCTGTGTCTCTGGAGTGATATGAAGCTCAGCTGTGTCTCTGGAGTGATATGAAGCTCAGCTGTGTCTCTGTAGTGATATGAAGCTCAGCTGTGTCTCTGGAGTGATATGAAGCTCAGCTGTGTCTCTGGAGTGATATGAAGCTCAGCTGTGTCTCTGGAGTGATATGAGGCTCAGCTGTGTCTCTGGAGTGATATGAGGCTCAGCTGTGTCTCTGTAGTGATATGAAGCTCAGCTCTATCTCTGTCGTGATATGAAGCTCGGGATGCGTCTTTGTAATGATGTGAAGTTCAGCTTGGTCTTAATAATGCTTTGGTGGATCTCTCGGCATGTGGAGCCCTCCTGCATCTGTATAATGATGTGATGTTCAGCCGTGTCTGTCTTGATCTAAACCTAATTATATTAAGCTGCCCTGTGTCTTGATAATGAAATGATCAGCTGTGTCTGGATAGTGATATCAGGCTCAGCTGTGTCTTTAGTGATGAGAAGCTCAGCTGTATCTCTGTTGTACTATGAAGTTCAGTTGTGTCCGCCGTGTTATGAAGGTCAGCTGTGTTTGTTGAGCTATGAAGCTCAGCTGTGTCTTTGCCCACAGAGCAGCAGATTGGGTGTAGAGGCGGTGGTAGCCCTGATGGAGGCTGAGCAGGATACCCCTCCTTGCGTCATTGGACTATCGGGAAATGAGGTTGTACGCCTGCCGCTCATGGACTGTGTGACACTGGTAATTCAATGCGCCCCCCACCCCTTCCCCCATACTCATCAAAAATAGTAAAGGAACATTATTTCCATTTTATTTTAATGGTTTTATCATTTATCTTTCATTCACAGCAGGAACTTCCATAGTTTTATGTATAGCATCCCGTCGCCCACCTTGTGTTCTCTCCATCATCAAGTCTGATGATTGAGTGCAGTTCCAAAAATCCAGTACAATAAACTTTACACTGCAATCTTACTGCGGTATTGTAAACTTCAGAGTGCAACATCAGATTGGGTCAACGTAAACTTAGCAGTGTAATATATGGGTGAGGCAGTGTTAATTTGACAGTGTAACATCTGGGCTGGGCAGCATCTCAGTGGGCATCGCAAGAGCCAGTTGCTGTAGTCAGGAAGAAGGGTCAACACTGTACATAATGACTCTTTGCATAAATTTGAATTATTTGCCAATGAAAGTCTTTGAAACTGATAAAAATGCTTAGAATCGTTCTTCAGTATACCATAGAAATGTGAAAAAATAATCATCAAAACCTGAAGCAGCAAAGTTTGCAAAACAAAAAAAAATGATGTATCTGCCAAAACTTTTGGCCAGGACTGTAAATTTGAAGTATAATGTGGTTGAGATGGTGTTCTGCACGGTGTCTGTAGACTAAGGAGGTGCAGAAGGCCATGAATGAGAAGAGGTTTGCTGAGGCCATCCAGCTGCGTGGAAAGTGAGTGATTCTGATGACCTCACCTTACACAATCCCATCTGACCCATTGTGTCTGTGCGTGTCTGAGCCCATACAGTATGCTTCTGAATTTTTGAGTCGTATGTACTGGGAGGCAATATTGTCCTTGTTGCAGGAGCTTTGAGAACAACTGGAACACTTACAAACTGCTGGCCTATCAGAAGCCTGCTCAGTCCAAGGTACTAAATTCTCTTACAGGGATTTCTTGTGTCCATGTTGTTCTGACCACAAACTTTGTATATAGTGTAAATCTGTTAGTAGTTTCTGTCTGACTGCCTGTCTGCATATACTCCAAACCCCCCCATCCTTGGCAGAGTGATTTCACCTTGGCGATCATGAACGTGGGGGCCCCTGCCGCAGGTATGAACGCGGCGGTGAGGTCGGCCGTAAGAATGGGGTGTGCTCTGGGTCACAAGGTGTACGGCATCAACAACGGCTTTGAGGGCCTCGCAGAGGGGATGGTAAGTTCTGCAGGAGGAGAGTTCCAGTCAGAAAGTGAATGTCTTTTACGTGCTTTTCTGTCGCCTGTTCAGTCTGCCCAGTTGGTTTCATTACTGTAAATAATTATTCTTTGTGGCCAAATAGTGATGATTGGAACAGAATGGTGGGGAGGACTCGCTGAACTTGGATTTTCCCACATCTGCTAAGTTCTTCTGGCTGGAGTCTAAAGTTTGACAGCATCAAATAGCATGGAACCCATTTTTTAATGGCAGTTCTGGGCGATGTGTTTCCAAAAATTCTGGTATTCTTGTGGACTCAAATTTCTCAGCCCTCTGAGTTATCCTTCGACTGCAGTTTCCCCTCATCTCACTGGCTTTTCTGTTTACGTTGTCGGTAGACGGCTTAGAATTTTTATGTTTGCTGGGAAACGATGTGTCAACATTGTATGTATGAGGAAATGATGGCTTTTGTTTGTCTAATTTTTATGATTTATTTTTTCACAAAGATAGAAATACATATGAGTGTAGTCACTGTAAATATCATTATCATAATTATGCCACACTGTCCCCCCAGACTGGAAAGGGCTCCAATCTGAATCACTGTCATTTTTAAAGGTGAACGAGATTTCATGGAATGATGTTAGAGGATGGACCAGTCAAGGTGGCTCCCTGCTTGGGACTAAAAGGTGTGTGTGTGTCTGTGTGAGTCTGGTGTGCGTGCTTAGGTGTGAGAACATTTGTGTTTGAGAGTGAGTGAGTGAATGAGAGCAAGAGAAAGAACAGCTTCATTGGAGCTGCGTTCACTGAATATCCAATATGGCTGACAAGATATTTGAGTGCAATGTGCAGATACAGTGCGCCTAAGTTTGATAGACATTTGTTTTTCTGTGGGCATTGGACAGAACTCTCCCCAATACCTACATGGAGGAGATAGTAGCTACAATAAGGAAGTTCGGAATACAGTCCCTCCTGATTGTTGGAGGCTTTGAGGTAACGGCCGATGGCCTGAACTCATTTGTCATTTAATTTCCTAATTTCCTACTTTTACTGCTATTCAAAACGACTGATGCTCTTTTCATGTCAAACGCAAAATGAAAAACAAAACGAAAATTAAAAAGTTAAAATCCACTTATCTCTACAAGCCTTTCCACACCGAATCCAACATTTTCCAATTTTGCCGTTAAAAAGTATTCCGCATTAATGGTTTGTTTTTTCTTCGTCCTTGGTGTGAAAAGACCTTCAGTATGGAGAATATTTTAGACCACTCCAAATGCTTTCAATTTATAATTATTGGCACCCCAGACTGGAAATGCTGTAAATACAGAAGTGCAAAAAAACTGCTGTATACAAGTGCCTTTGAGTCCGCTTTGATTTGCCTGAAATGGCTGAGGCGTGGCGGTGTCCTTGAGTGGTGCTGTGTCTGTCTGTACTCCCTTCCCACACTCCCGCTCAGGGGTACTCGGGCCTGCTGGAACTGATGGAGGCTCGCAGTCGCTACGACGAGCTCTGCATCCCCATGTGCGTCATCCCTGCCACCATTAGCAACAATGTCCCTGGCACTGCTTTCAGCCTGGGGGCAGACACCGCTGTCAATGCTGCCATGGAGGTAAGCTCGTCAATCAAGCCTTCCCTCACACGGTGACACACATTTCTGATTTACACAAGACCTGCCTGACTGGTTTTAAGGTTATGCACGTGTGTTTTAGGTAATATTACATGCAAAAAAAAAAAAAAAAAACTTTTAAACAAATGAAGGCTTGTGCACTCCAAATGGTATTATTTGTGCTCAAGTATTTGGACAGTTTACTATTATTATGAATATTAGTACACACCTGTCATTAATGATGGGAATATTATGGTATGGCACTCTCTGTTTTTCCGCCTGTTCATCCTTGAAGGTTTCTTGTGGAGGAAACTAATCATAGAATTTTTTGCGGAATGGTTCCCAAAATAAGGTAGCATTATTTTATACAGTTGAAGAAGTGCTTGTACATTTTTGAGAGCTCAGATATTTTTACCAAGCGCTATTCCCCTTTCCAATATCAACCTTGTGAATGCTACTAGTCCGAGACCTTTTTGTGGGTTCTTTTCAGTGAAGGTCACATCACTTCTTTTAGGTTAAGATGTGCATGTACATTTTAAAGAATCTCCCAGTGTTTTTACCAAGAATTACTCCCCCTTCTTGTACCATTTTTATACAAGCGAATAATTGTCGAGATCTTTATGGATTTTATCAAAATTAAGGTTAGACTACCGCCTATGGTGGAAGATTCCTTTTCAGAGCACCGCGATGTTTCACCAAGCGTTATCCCCCTACCAATGTTATTCTATTCAAACTAGAGCACTCGGCAACCGAGCACATGTATCCCCAAAGGCCCCCCAGTTGGGCCCAGATGGTCCCAGAGTACCCAAAATCAACAGGTGTCGTGAACTTACCATAATACATGTCCCTGCAAAATTTGAAAAGAATCGGTGCACTTATGTGGGCTGTAGAGCGTTCACAAGAAAATCTCTGCGGATGCGGACGCGTGACGAGGCCAAATCCATAGTATCCTCAAACTTCGTTCGGGGGATGCAATAATTGCCTCCCACCGTACATATGTACTGTATTGCATACCTAACATGGGACATCACTTCGTACAGCCTTACACTTCTATAGACGCCACAATCTCTTAATTGTTTTATTCTGACAATGTGCCTGATAATGGGCAAATTATGAGTTTACTTAAGCTCTTGTTTTTGTTTCTGCGTGCTCCTGATTTAAAACAAAATGACGAACATGAATGAGCTTAAGGTGCGGACTATTGGCTGGAAATTGAAGGCATTGACACATGTATTTGGGGTCTCATATACACATTATGGCTATTTTCAAACCATATCTCCATTAATTAAAATTAATATGAGCATTAAACGTAATCTGCAAAAGTCACATTTCGAGCTCTCGCTCAAATCCGTAAATTTTTGGCCACATGGTGGCCTGCTTACCTGCACCTGACACATATGTGACGCAATGGCACAACTCTAAATGATAATTTCTCCCTAGAATTAACCCTAAACTCTTCTCTACCTCTGCATGAAATAACGATTCAGACACACACAGCTGTACCGCAAATTTTTGGCCCTGACAATAGTGGCATGGTGTCTAATATGGCTACGACTACACAGCCAAAACAAATAAAATGTTTTGATAACCTAATACTTATACACTGCTCTGTATACTACTTATTTCTTCCTTTTTTGGTTTTTGGTGTGATTTTGAAACGGCTGACTATAGCAAATGGATTTGATGGTCTTCAGGATAGTACCAACAATTTTTTTCCCCTCTAAGTAAAATGTGCACAGTAAGTGTTTGGCACATTATGGAATGCCTAGATGATTATCCTCTTGAACATTGCTGAAAGTGATAAGTGAAAGCATGTTTTAATTAATAAGTGTCATGTAACAGTGTCATGTAGCTGAATTTCCCTGCCCTGTCCCCCACAGTGCTGTGACAAGATTAAACAGTCTGCAACGGGCACCAAGAGGCGCGTTTTTGTGGTCGAGACCATGGGCGGCTACTGCGGCTATCTGGCCACCACTACGGGTATAGCTGTAGGAGCTGACCATGCTTACATCTTTGAGGAGCCTTTCAACATAGATGACCTCAAGGTAGCCCAGAAAATCAGCTGCCTTTTATGCAGTGCCTTTGTTCGAGTTTAATTTTTCAAATATAATCTCTCAGTCAACAAAATTTTGAGATTTTGGGTTTTAATTTTTAACATCCTCTTCCAACAGAGAAATGTGGAACATCTGTCAGAAAAAATGAAGAAGGATATTCAGAGAGGGCTTGTGCTACGGTGAGTGAACTAATTTCTTTGAAGAACAAGAGATTTACGTTGGTCCCATCAGAGCAAACAATCAGTGCATAACCAATCAGACAATGGTAATTTTCAATATTCAAAGATTTATATTCATTATAGGACAGCACAGATGGACAGGAAGTAAGAGAAATGAGAGGGCGAGACGTGAGGAAAGTCAGCAACCTGGTGACGTTACGTGCAATGAGCATGTGAATAGTGCTTTATGGGCCCTATTTTTAATACTTATGCAATAAAGTACTTATGCGATAAATAACTCATGATTAGTTTTCTACCACAAAATCGTATTGGACAGCTTGAATGAGCCTGAGCACTGGGTAAGAGGAAGTTAGTTTTTATGGTGTGAATTACAGGCATGTCTGTTGACACACTTTGCAGGAATGAGAAATGTCATGAGTACTACACTACTGAGTTCATACACAACCTGTACGCAGCTGAAGGCAAAGGCATCTTTGACTGCAGGATGAACGTGCTTGGACACTTGCAGCAGGTAGGGGGCATCAGAGAGCACATCAGCCATGAGGCTGCACATTGGTTCTGGAGTACACTGGCAGAAATGAGCCCACAAATGGTCAGTGCATCAGTTCACAGGGACACTGTACAAGATGAGGTGACCAGGTGACAACAAACAAGCTGTGAGACAAAACGGTACATGAGTGTGAGACAGTAACGATGCTGAAAGGTCATCTTCAAATTCTGATACGACGTCAACAAAAAAGCCTTGTGGTTTGTAACATCTCTCTGCTTTCTCGTGTTGCTGGTTCAATCCCACACAATACTCTGTAGGTTTTTAGACTATTTACTATTTAATTTATTACTTATATATTTTTCCCTTTTAAAGCTCTAATGGACTGACCTGTTTCATTTGTGCTTATCATGTGCAAGTTCCAACTGAAAATGTAATTGAAATAATTGTATTTTCAATGTACATATATTGCCTAAGCTCCACACTGGGATTAAAGCAAATAGTACATCAGTACTGGATAAATGCCGATTTTTGAACAGCTTCTAGATGCAAAAAGATGCAGGACAGTGTCTTAATACACTGAAGCGCAGGATAAAAGCTAAAAATGTTGTATGGTACAGCGCAAAGCAGGACACCTGGTCAACCCTAGTAAGAGTTCTGGCTCGGCCTGGAGTGGGGTCTCAATGGCAGTGATCTACCTTGCAGCAGGTTTTCACTCCAACCCTGGTGAAACGCACCGCCAGCAAAAGCTTGAGAGCATGCTTAGCTGCTAATAATTTGAATACGATGTGCCAGATTAAGGTTGCAATTAAAACTTTCCGGAGGGTAGATTTCCAGGAACAGGGCTGGGGTAAGCCTGCAGACAAACTAATAAAATATAATGGTGGCAAATCATTGATTAGGAAGAAAAAATACTAGTCGCACCCTGCATATTTGGTCTGACCCATAAAGATATAGATTTATCACAGGTCACACAGATTAATATAAGTGCGTAAAAAAGGAAATAAAGAAACACAGACCTTTATCAGAGCTCAGATGATGGTCTGAGTGTGACCGAGACGTCTGTCTCTTTATTTTTTTTGCACTTAGTTTGTATATTTATCTATGAGAGTTGTAATAAATCTACACCGCTACAGGTCAGACCAATTTTTTTGCAGTGAGTGGTCACCATTTTCTCTTAATTTTCAACTAGACCTCCAGGCCCAGGAGTTCATTGCGGTGATGTCAGCTCTCCATTTGTTCTCAGTTTTGGCCTCTTTGATTGAAATGGGTGTCCTTTTAGGGAGGATCCCCCACACCTTTCGACAGGAACTTTGGCACAAAGTTGGGGGTGAAGGCGGTGCAGTGGCTCACTGAGAAGATGAGCGACGCCCTCAGACACGGTAAGAGGAAGCACCGCTGTGGAAACCTAGCAGTACAGGAAATGGAGATGTGGAGATGTTTTGACACTGTTCTGATCCCGCCCAGGACGTGTGTTTGCCAACAGTCCGGACACGGCCTGCCTGGTTGGCATGACTCGGAAGGTAGTACAGTTCAAACCTGTGACTGAACTGAAGGAAATAACTGATTTCAAGTGAGTATCACCCCAGTGAACTTTTTTAAAGATCAGTTTAGCTTATCCCGTAAGTATTGTGTTGTGACTTTATCAAACAGACTGTCTGTCATCTATTAATAGTCTTTTCTTTGAGCATGGTGCAAATGTTCCTAAAGGCCAAGTCATGTTTACCTCATACTCTTAAAGCCCAATACAACAACAATTTATGATTCTATTCAAGTTTACATTTAACTGATGTTGTAAGCAAAACCAAAATGTTTAAAGAATGATGATAAAATGATTTCATGCCTTTTATCTGTACATCAGTTTTCCTACCCACTGTGTGTACTTGCAGGCACCGCATCCCCAAGACGCAGTGGTGGGTTAACCTGCGTCTCATGCTGAAGATGTTGGCGAAATACCAGACAAGCTTTACTGATTATGTCAGTGGGGAGGTCAGACCCGTTACCCGCAGGACCCTCAGCATAGACACTGGGTTCTGAGTGTTAAATTACAGACATACACTGTTAACCCTGATAGTGTGGTGAACTCAAATGTTTTGTGGAGACCTATTGCCTAAAAAAAACTTGCATGAGCCAACTTAATTGCATTGTGTGGAAGGAACGTAAAGAAAATGACGTAAAGTTATTTTTTGCGTGTTTTTAGGTGCTGTGAACACAAATCATTGAGTTGGCGTACTCAGTTTTTTATGAGGTAGTCAGTTTCCACAAAACATTTGAGTTCACCACACTTGTCAGGGTTTAGAAGGCTGGCGCTTCCACTTTGCCCCGTCTTCCCCAGTGTTCTCCACTAGGGGAGCTGCGGTAACTCACGAGCACCAAACCACACAGAATGTATGTATTCCTTCCTCTCACCGCTGATGTTTAGCTTCCGTGTCTCTGATAGCCATTCCTTGCTGTCATTTTGGCGGTGAAACAGCAAATCGGAGGCAAAATTGCACAACTTGATGGTCTTACTGGGCTTCCTATCGCCATAATAAGAAATAAATGGCCACCCATTTATTATTTTTGGAAAATACTCAGCTTTTTCAAATAGCCACTAGTTATATCTTTCCTAATAGAAAATTATATGATATTTTAAAAGTTGTTTAATTCGTCATGAATAATTGTATTAAATTATATATACAATTATGATAATTTTTTTTGGATAGAGTAGTTTATATCTGCCAGGAGATTTAAACTCCTATCGTCTGCTGTACATTCGCATTCGCAATGCCATCTCTGGCTGAATAAATGCAGCAGTTTATTGCATTGTAGCGCTAACTTCCTGAATTTTGTTTTACTATCTTGGAAGTTGTAATGATTTGCCTCAAAACCATTTGTACCACATGGCATGAAAGAGAACAAAGCACATAGTTAGGATTTTTGGATAATTTACATGTGTCATATTTTCTCCCTCCTATGCACTTGTATTTTGATGAGGGACACAGAGTATTTTGTTCTGTAAATGTTTGAGAGGTTCTGAAGGGAAGCTGCAGATGAAGACCGCTGTGTGACCGAAGAATGTTTCTGACCACCGCCGTTTCAGGGTTCAAAGAGAGTGTTTGTATTGCCATCAGTGCCTAAACAAACATTAACCAGGGCATTGAGTTTCCAGAACTGTTTGGTTCAACCAAAGAATTGCAGCATTGAAACCCATGGGCTATACTGTTGTTGACACACTGATAATGTATTTTACTGCCATGTCTGAGAAATATTGGTTTGAATTGTTGGACAAAGTCACAAACTCAGTTGAGCCAACTTGCAACCAAAGTGACAGCAGTGATGTTTCACTGCTGAAAGATGAGCGCTGGTTCCTGAACAGTTCCTATTAAAGTTTGGCCAATTTTGATCATATCTGAAAAGGATTACCTGTGTGCATCAGACACTGCATGTGAAGTCGTAAATTGCTCTAGGAAAATAATTTATTTCAATTCATGAGTGGATTTAACTTGCCTTACAGGTCCATAGACACTTCATACACTTCCAAAGAGTTACTAAATGTCAAAGAGAATAAACGCATCAAAACTCAGTTCATTTGCATTTATGACATGCCAAGAGTATGTAGAATTATGTTACAGATTGATAAAGGAGAAATCTCAGTTTTGAGACAAAATAAGAGAGACCTTTGACAGTGCATTGGGATGCATGTATTCATGTTCTGAACAGATTAACCCTCCTTCCAAATGTTTGAACTTTCAAGCCTAAGTTGGAAAAAAGTCATCAAGTATAACTGAAAGCTGTGTCGTTGTTGTATTTTGTGTGTGTGTTTGTGTGTTTGTGTGTGTGTGTGTGTGTGTGTGTGTGTGTGTGTGTGTGTGTGTGTTGCCGCTTTTGTCATCTTGGAGCATTTCAGTTTCTGCAGTTATATATACTCCTCAATATTATGCATCTTCCAGCATCGCAGATTTGCAATAAAACGGGTCAACACTTAAAAACTCTCCCACAACAATTGAACAATTACGTAACTCAAACATTGATAAATATGTTAACATATTTTTATGCCTTAAACTGGAGTATATTAAACCTGCTATTCCATGAAAATGCTCATCACATGTTAAGGCTGTCCAAAGTTGAAGAAAAATGCATCGCTGGCTTCACCTTGTTTTTGCCCGGCTGAGGTTTGATTCGGGCTCTTGTTGGAGAAAAACAGCTCAAACTCCTCATTACCGTGAGACTCCATCTGCTCCATCAGGAAGCCTGAAAAATCAATTGATAAATAGTCCCATCAATCTAATCAAGTCTCAGCGGAGGTTTACCTGTGATAATCTGGTGTCTCTCGACAAAATTACATTATTTGCATAACTCTGACATAAAAGTGACCTATTTCCCAAGAGTGAATGGTTTTATTGGGGAAAAAAAAAACATCACCTGATGATTTAGAATCCAATAATTTCTGCAAAGACAAAAACAAAATTGAACGATTGAGTGAAGGCCAGCGTTTAGCATCAATTTGATAAAGAGGATAGATGTTAGGACAGGAGTTACCTTGTTTTCAAAATAGGAGCTTGTGAATGAGAAGGGAATGTCCTGAAATGAAAGGACATGGTTACTTGCAGACTGGACTCGACCTGCATGACTGAAAGTATTTCCAAAGTGGCTCTTGATTTGAACTGTTGGACCCTCACCTCCCCTTCCTTGGGATATTCTCCTTCAAAGCTGCAGCCGAACCCGGGGAATTGTGTTGTCTCTGGAGTCATGCTCATGGAGAAGAAGAAGGTTGGGGACTTTCCCTCTGAAGGTTTGAAAGGTCCAGGGGACCCGCAAGGGCTAGTGCTGGAAAGAAGCGTGGCACTCTATTATGGCATGGTAGGACACACATGAGTAGCATGTCCGGACAAACCAGTGCCCCGTTTATCAATGCAGGATTATAGGGTCAGTAAAAATAAATGCTCTGGGTAAAATCTGCAGAGAACCCTTGCAAATATGGAACATGGAATCAAGTACAACTGTCCGCAACGGCCTTTACTCACAGTACAATTATCCACCAAACTTAGCAATACAGCTTGGTCAAATACCCCTGGAATGTCTTCAAACTGGTATTACAGGCCAAAAGTAGATCTGCCGCTTCGGTGGGCAAAACAATGTAGGGTCAAAGGCACTGTTATGGTGTGTGTGTGTGTGTGTGTGTGTGTGTGTGTGTGTGTGTGTGTGTGGGGTTGGGGCTGGACAGCAGAGACCTCAATTACTGGCAAATGCTGAATAATCAGTCTGTGGGCTCATTGCCAGGTTTTACATCCTTACTTACCCTTTTCACTTTTAGATTTAGAAGCAGGGAAAGGGGTAAGAAAAGGAAAAGAGGATGGATTAATTGAGAAGTTACGAGGAAAATAGAATGTTCTTGATCCTTCAAAGGGTTCGTTTGCAGCACCACCAGTTACAGGCAAATCAGTGGCAGATGGAAATACCTAGATCCACAGGTCATGGAATTATTTTCCATGTCAGGAATTTTTCGGCAAAGGATGGTCTTATCTTTCCTCGATCAAGAAATCTTTGAGAAATATCTCATTTCTATAGCTAAAGTCAGCAATAGAGGCATGTGGAGAGCGCACACCTCTGCCAACGCCGACGGTCCACTCTTATGACACTCTAATCTGCAAGTGCAACCGTCATACTTCTACAATAGGCTATGTTTTGTCACTACTGAGCGTAACTGCCATCTGCTGGATTTTAAGATAAATGACATTTATTTTGCTCAAGCCAAATGCCCTGTCTCATTAATATTAAAGAAAGAGAAAATAATTAGTGTACCCTCTCCGTGATATGGATCCCCTCCAAAATTTCACGGGGTATTCATCGGTCCAAGCTACTTTTCATCAAATTTCATGATAAATAAGGCCATTAATTTCTTCTGTAATCCTGCTGACGAACAGACCGACTAACCAACCAACCCAAAAACATGACCTTATTGGAGGAGGTCATTGACATTGATGGTCCATAAATTTCTAGGCTCGGCACAAGGAAGGAAGGATGGATGGATGAGGAAACTGAGCACATGGAATAAGCCCTGTGTCTTTCTTTCCCCTCATGGACCATATGACTTTAGGAAGCAGTCTTTCCCACAGAGAAGTCACTGTTTGAAATGGCGAAGGTGAGGTGGTAGATCGGCGGCTCTGAGAGTTTTCAGGTTTGATGAGGTATGTGATGGTATCTGGTTTAACTAAGGATAGTTTTGCCCTTGGGCAGTGCTTCTCAACTCCAGTCCTTGGGACCCATGTTTTTCATCCATCTCAGAAAGGCATGATTCAGTAAATCAGCTACTCGTAATCATCATTCTCTTGGTTCATTGAATGAGGTGTCCCAAATTAAGAAACACTACCTCAAGACATACTTTTTAATTAACCCTCTGGGGTCTAAGCCATTTATTTCCATTTTTAGTTCACCTGGTCTCGTTGAGTAATAATGAGTGTATAACTTCAACCCTATAATCCCTCATCAAGTTATATAAATATCTGTGTTACCAACAAATGTAGCTGTCAGTCAAAAGCACAGCCACCGATTGCTCAAAAGTGAAGAACACAGCCTACGATTGGTCTATGGACCCAATCCAGGGGATCATTGGATTGATAAAGACGGCAGTAGTGGTTTTCAATGCAGGAAATTGAATAAATGATCATATCCTCACATTCAGTATTGGATTTATCATTATGGATTTATTTTCCACAGTCCCCCAAAAATGATGGTTAATATTAAATACAAAGAGCACTTTGATGTCAGATATGACATCCTTGACCTACAGGATAAGGAACAATGACTTGTATAGGAATTAAGTGGTTTCTTGATTTATGGACCTACCTGGACATGGAGAAAGACTTGGTGAAGTTCTTTATCACTGATCTATCAATTCAAAATAAGTACACCAAACAGAACAAGCCGCAGTAAAACTATACAGAAAACTAACATTACCTTGTGGGTAATTATACGCCCGAATGGCGTCCGAGGGATATTGTTTTTAGTCCGACCACCACCACCGCCGCCGCACTATGTGTTAACGCGATAACTTCAGTAATATTTCAATTACAAATTTCAAGTTTTGCACATAAGTAAGCATCATAAAGAGGAAGAACTGATTCGATTTTGGACAATTTACGATCTCTAGATTGGCCACCTAGGGCCAAAAACTGATTTACGTGTTAACGCGATAACTGCAGTAATATTTCCATTAGAAATTCCAAGTTTTGCATGTAAGTAAGTATCATGAATAGGAAGAACTGATTCGATTTTGGACAATTTACAATTTCTAAATTGGCCACTAAGGGCCAAAAACAGAAAAAATCACTGTTTTTATCATATCTCTGGAAATATTTGTCCGATTGACCTCAAATCAAGTGCAAATGAAAGGTCATGACCTGAGGATGTGTCCTACGATGACATTATACCTGTTTGGTTCAAAATTTTGACACAAGGTGGAGCTTTGTCACATAAAATTCACCATTATTGCTATATCTTTGGAACTATTTCTCCAATTGACATGAAACTATGTGCAACTGCAAGGTCATGACCTCACAACGCGTCACATGATGACATTATAGCTGTATGGTTCAATATTTTGCCACCAGGTGGCGCTTTGTAATGGAAAATTACCATTTTGGCCATATCTTCAGAACGATTTGTCTGATTGACCTGATAATAAGTTCAAATGAAGGTCTATTCAAGGATTGGGGCGTTCGGGGATATACCCCCAGCCGTCACCTCCGACAGCATAAGCCTAGTTTGTATTTCAAAATATAGACTAATCCATGAAATCTGAATTCCAGAATGAAAAATCGAAATAAATTATTTAATATTTGGTCTCCTATGCTCAAAATAATAACAAAAATCAGTTTTTACTTTAACAATTTAATCGGTGAATTAATAAGGGCCCAACTCCATGCATTAAATGCGTGGAATTGGGCCCAAATTGAACACTCCTATTAAAATTGTCTCTTTGTTTTTATATTTAATTCTGTTTCCCTGCAAATCCCCCATCCAAGTATTATATGGTACTAGCCCTGGTTAACGCACCTAATTCAACTAACCAAAAATGGATGATTAGGATTTGTTGATGAACTGTATCATGCTATTTCTGAGCTGGTGCACAAATGTAGGGCTGTGGGTCCTCAGGACTAGAGAGGAGAAACCCTGCCGTGGGGTGGGAAACTCGTGTGCACTGTCGGCCTCAGTGGCCTTTTCTGGTCAATGCTATGCAGCCTTTTTAACCAAATAGTGAATTGGTGGCTATATTTCGATCCCACTATCATTTCTACCCTCAAAGTGTAATTACCAAGCAACCTACTGAATAGTTCAGTTTTTTATATTAGTTATTATATACTGATCAAAACTTCCAACTCAACATTTGAAATTTCAAAATATTTTTGGTATGCCTTATTTTCTAACAAATTTCGGGCTTCACATCCAAACTGCACCTTCAAAGCTCATCAAGTTCTGTTTAGTTTTCGTTGGGACAGTCCGTTCCACCTGAATGCACACAGCTGAGATGTTAGCCACACCACTCAGACTGAGCAGAACTCACTGACCAATCCTTATGAAATGTGGCCAATAAATAGCCAGAGGAACAGGGAACGTAAATATTCCTTGGCATTCCTCTGGTGGAACCTTTGATCATGAGACGTCTTTAGCAAAATCAGCGAGAAAGAGCCATCGGCATGCTTGCTGGTGGAATGTCACAGAGACGAGTTGCAGTGGATCTGGGTGTCCATGTGTCGACCATTTCGCATCTCCAGAGGCGGTTGTATGACACAGGAAGCACAAACGACCGTCCACGTGCTCCCAGCTCACGTGTAACCACACCTCAACAGGACAGCCATACTCGTCTCCAGCGTCCCCGTAATGGCTTCCGACCAGCCACAGTTACCGCTGCTCTGATCACAGGTCATCACCAGAACTAGATTAGCGACCAAACTGTACGCAATTGCTTGCGTGAAGCTGGACTGAAAAACCGATGTCCACAGCGTGGTCTGGTGACTCCTGTTCGTCATCGTGCATGTCTGCAGTGGGCAAGGGCACATTTGGGCTGGAATACATTCAGCTGGAGCAGGGTCTTGCTTTCAGACGAGTTCCGGTTCAAAATGAGCGTGGGTAACGGCCGAGTTTGTGTTTGGTGTAGGCAAGGGGAACGTTATGCCGACGCCAGTGTCTTGGGGTGTGACCGCTGGGGTGGACCAAGTCTCATGGTGTGGGCTGGAATAAGTGCCAAACAAAAGACAGAGCTGGTTTTCATCGATGGAAACCCGAATGCGGCTCATCACCGCGACGACACTTTAGCCCCTGTGGCTGTTTCTCTTGTGAGTCGCAACTGCTAGACGCTACAACAGGACAACGCAAGACCACATGTCGCCAGGGCCTGTCAGGATTACCTGAGGCAGTAAAATGTTCAGTGTGTTGATTGGCCTGCGTTTTCCCATGATTTGAACCCAATCGAGCACCTTTGGGACATTTTGGGTCATCGGTTCAGATGGCGTGATCCAGAACCCTCAAGCCTCCAACAGTTACATCAGGCTCTCTCTGAGAAATGGGACCGTATCACACAGGTGGAAATACAGAACCTGATTGACTCCATGCACAGGAGAATTCCCTGTGTGACACTCAAGGTGGGCACACCAGATCCTGACTTCGGCGATCCGGAATACCCATTCAAAGTTACTTAGCAAATTGGAATTGGGACTGTGTTATTCCTCACTAATTGTCCTAAACATGGCATGAAATTGAAACTTGCAGGCACATTTGACAATGTAATTTCCCTCATAATAAAATAGCTTGTATCAAAATAAACCTGACCGTTGCGTTGGAAGTTTTGGTCAGTGTATGTAAAGTTTTTTTTTTGTGTGTGTGTGTGTGTGTGTGTGTGTGTGTGTGTGGAGGGGGGGTTAAGGAACACTGAGTTGTTGGGGACACGAGCTCTATTGGCTGATGTGAGTTGTCTTACCGGAGCGAGAATGTGGGAGTGGATTGCACAGCCGACATTCTCGCTGGGGGGTTCTGCGGAAAGCCTCCGGACCCTCCCTGCTCCTCTTCCTCACCGCAGCTAAACAACTTCAGCACATCCCCTCCACCCTCTCGCTGCCCTGTTCCCGCCACTCCAAATACCGCAAGGCCCTCCTCCTGAGTGCAGAGGATTGGTCATTCATACAATGCCATCTCAAAATTGCCCAGGCTGTGCTGATTGCATGCAAATGGAATGAATACACACAAGGGGACTGAATCATACAGCAATGATCAAAAAATCTGAGGGAAGGACTATGCAGAGTCTTCCCTCCAATTTTGATTCCTCCTAGAATGCATCAGCCATTGCACTCTTCTCCACTGTTGAGAAGATTAAATATTTTGTCACTACAGCCAATTTTTGACTATCATAATGAAATAAAACATCACTCTGGGTCTTTAGTGTGACGCATTAACTGTTATGAGGCGTATTGGCTGTTCACCTGTACTTCCACTGCATCAGTCTGTTCCTGGCTCGGCCCTGCGTCCTCACCTAATGGTAATTTCACGTTATTAGTACATGCATTGGAACACCAGTCAACTGCAAGTACATGCTAGGGTGTACACCTCTCTTTCAACACATAAAATGCAGTTGAAGCACTTGGTCAGAGACACAATGTTTGCCTTTGGGCAGTGTACTGTGGCAGACTGCATTTCAAGATGGTGAATATCACGTTGAAGTAGAGAGACTCTGCAGCGTAATTTGAGAGTACTCTGGTCCATATTGTAGAAACCACTTAAAAATGAAAGCCCCTTGAAAGCCAATGTCCAAATATTCACAGCCTGAACTGGATAATTGTGCTACAGTGCTGAGGATGCAGCATTTACAGCCCAGTTCCTCAACTCAGTCCTCAAGGGCCAAACCAACTGCTGGTTTTCAAACCTGCCTGTACCTGCAAGTCAGATGTGAATTCAGTCTGGGCAGTCAGCGGGGCTGAATTGTTTAGCAAGTCGCTGGGGAGGAAAAAGGACGAGGAACGGATTTGGTTCAGAGGGCCTGATTTGAGGATCCCTGGTTTACCCCACCACTTCTAAGTGCCTGTGCCATACTGAAACTGATGCTATATGTAGACGCACCAGCAGCCTCGCAGCTGAGCCATGCATCCATGTGATCGGAGACCGCTGAAGGTGATGGTGTCGCATTCTCCTCAGAGGACACTTCATTGCTTGGCTTTTCTTTCTGGCTCAAGGTTTCCTCTCGTTCGCTGCCTCGATCCTCCTGCTCCCGCTGCAGGCGCAGATCCTATGACGGTTACCTCATCAGTTAGTCTCATACAATGCTGTGAAAAGGTATTTTCCCCCTTCCCAATTTCTTCTACCTGTTGAATTGTCAAAAACAAATGTTTCAGACTGTCTATCAAGCTCTCTATAGAGGTGACCGATCTGAATTAAGGAATTCAACTCCGCAAGAGAGGTTGAGGATCTTTGCATAGTGCAAACAGTGCGATGTTGTACTGAGAAAGTAAAATCAATTTCCATGGCTCCGTATCCAATATCAACCTAATTAAAGTCTGCCTAGGATTTTAATTCTCATACAGTGCAGAAAAAAGGCATTTGCTCTCTTTCCAGTTTCTTATATTTTTGCTGATTTGTCACATTTAAAGGTTTCAGATTATACACCCAATTTTAATATTAAACAAAGGCAAAACGAGTAAATGAAAAATGCAGCATCCAAATAGTCATGTCATTTGTAAATGTAAAAATATATTTCAAATATGCATCTCCCATCTGAAAGAATAATTGCCTCCCTAAACCTATAAACTGGTCTTCCCTTCCTTGGTAACAACTGCAATCAAAGGTTTGTGATAACTGGCAATGAGTTTTTATATTACTGGAGGAATTTTGGCCCATTACTCCTTGCAGAATTGTTTTTATTCAACCACACTGGCAGGCTTTTGACCCAGAACTGTTTAAGGTCATGCCACGGCATCTCAATCTGACTCAAGTCAGAATTTTGATTCGCCACTCCAAAAACATTAATTTTGTTCCTTTTGAGCCATTCAGAGGTGGATTTGCTCATGTGCTTTGGATCCTTGTCTTGTTGCATAATCCAATTGAGCTTTACGCTAGATGTCGAAGGACTCAAGTCTCCCAAAAAGTTCCACTTTTGCCTCATCA
Organism: Gymnothorax reevesii; assembly: GCA_029721435.1. Taxonomy (NCBI): domain Eukaryota; kingdom Metazoa; phylum Chordata; class Actinopteri; order Anguilliformes; family Muraenidae; genus Gymnothorax; species Gymnothorax reevesii. The sequence goes on along the minus strand of CM056587.1, from coordinate 4,733,278 downwards.
GTCAACAGAATATTATCCTAAAGGCATTGGGGGTCGTCATGATGTTTTTTGGCAATATGAGCCGAGCTTCTGTGTACTCTTTGGTCAGCAGTGGTTTTCACCATGCAAATCTCCTGTGGGTGCCATTTTTGAATAGTCTTTTTCTTGCAGTGGAATCATGAACACTTGACTATAACTGGGGCAAGTGAGGCTCTCAGTTCATTAGATGTTAGTCTGGGTTGTGTTCTTTTGTTACCTCCTAGATGAGCTGATAGGCCATCCACTCCTAGGAAGGTTGACCACTGTTCAAATTGTTCTCCATTTGAAGATAATTGCTCTAACTGTGGTTTGCTGAAGGCCAAAAGCTTTAGAAACGGCTCTGTTACCCTTTCCAGATAAATGTCAATAACTTTATTTCGTGTGTTCTTATATTTCTTTAAATCTCAGCATCATGTGCTGCTTTTTGCTTTCCTCTCATCACTGAACGGGCTCTATTTAAGAGATGTGCAGATTCGCCAGGGTTGGCGTTAATATTGCCTGTGCATGTCTAGTGATATTGAACCCAGTTATTGATTATATTTGTTCATTTAGTTGATTTAGTAACTAAGGAGGCATTTACTCTTTCAAATAGGGCCAAATAGGCTTGGATAACTTTTTTCCTTCAATAAAAGAAATCATATTTGAAGACTGCATTCTGCATTTACTCTCTGTTCTCTCTGTTGTATTAAAACTACAACCCTTTTTCCAAAAAAGTTGGGACGCACTGTCAAATGTAAATAAAAGTAAAATGCAATGATTTGCAATCGCTTCAACCTTAAATTTTATTAAAAATAAAACATAGACATCATATTTGATGATCAGACTGAGAAACTTTATTGTTTTTGAAAAATATCTGAATTTGATGCCAGCAACACCTTTTAAAAAAAGTTGGGACAGTGGCAACTATAAAAGTTGTAGAACGTGAAAGAAATGCACCTGGGGCCTGTACTATAAAGCTGGATTTGGGCTTATCGTAGTATCTTCAGGTTTAACCCTGGGTTTTCTGTATCATGAAGGCGGCTCTTTTCTTACTGAGGTATATCACCGCGGCAACATTACTTCAATGGCTAACCTGCTCCAGAGCAGTTTTAGTTCTGGATTCATATCACAGCGTGCAAAAGCACCGCCTACTGACCAATCAGTTCTCTGAGAAAATGGCATCACCGTCCGAACGAGGAGGTTTTAGCGGGGTTTGGTGCGTGGATGAACATGAATATGTACGATACAGGTTCTCATCTGCGGGTTTGACAAGTGCCGAACGCAGCGGAGTCGTGCGCATACAGTTTTACATCTTGAGTGCGTCACAATGCAGTATTTTCCCACGGGCAAAAGCACTAAAGCCTTGTACTTGTTGCACTTATGAAAGTAAACCTACTGACCGCTTTGAATTATGTTTTTGTAGTAATTCAGTATTTGTTCTCCGACTCTTCTGACACCGCCGGGGTTGCAGCAGGAAAAATATCCAAACACGCCATAAGAATACATCCTCGCATCACGCAAATTTAATGAAATACGCTGCTGTAATTTTACTGATGGGGCAGTGACATTATAAACGATAAAATACGCACATCCCTATACCCAATAGGCTTCATACTGGATCAAACATATCCTGTAAAGCAGAAAAGGAGAGAGATGCGCTCACTCGCCTACATAGCGCCTGTTGTCATGATTTACTGCAGCAGAAGTAAAATTAAATCATCACTATTGCAGCAATAGCCCACATACAATCATAAATATGGGCGTGAACGCATTTACACAGTCGGTGATTATAATTTTTTATTTTTTTTGCCAACTCTCCTTTTGTATTTGGCAGCTGCAACGGTGTTAATTTTTGCCAGGATGATATGTTTATTCTCTTCATATTTTTATTCAGAGCTCTTGCTCCACATTTGAAAAGTACGCAGCGTTATTTTCAGTCGGTTTCTCCATGTTTGCAATTGGTCATTTGCTTCAAACCCCGCCCCTTTTATGTTAACGCGCTCATACCTAGACGGGAAAACCCTCGGTTCAGTTGCCGAGTTGATAACTGGCTTCATGGTACCGCTTATCAGGAATGCGGAAGTCTGGTTAAGTGCAGCCAGATAACCAGAGAAACCCCGGGTATGTTAATCCAGCTTTATGGTACAGGCCCACAGTGGAACATCTGATAGCAAATTAGGTTATTTGGCAACTGGTCAGTAACATAATGGTCTGTCTAAACAAGCTTTTCAGTCTTGTATCAAGGCTCAAAATCTTACTGTTTTTTTTCTCAGGCAGAAAATGTCCTCAGATTTTAAATTGCTGTCTGCTCCACAGACATTCCCTTTCCGCATTAGTAAATCTTGAATTAAGTCAAAGTGTATCCCTTCATAGGCAATATTGGCACTAAAGTAATACAGATAGGGTTTTAAGTCTAAATGTAAGACCAAAATGCTTGTTGAACAGACACATTTTTCAGTGTTTGCTTACAAAGACCCCAGTCCACAGGACCATGCATTGACATTCCATTCAAACTCCGAACTCTAGTGGTTATTAGCGGTATTGCAGCCTTGTGCCAAAAACACATCGTGTCCACTCATAACCACCAGCGAAATTTCTCCACATCTGACAATATTTTGCATTCAATTTACCTTTGAAATTTATCACCAGGGATATATTAATTTTATTTTTTCCTCCGGCAGATTCCAATAAAATAAAATTTTTATTCCAATTTGTCGCTTCCGTCATAAGTACCCAGTGCACATGCTCTGGTGCCAAAAAGGCCCTGCAATCAAACCAAGCAACCTCCATGAAAAGCCTTTAGCACCATCCGACAGCTCTCATATGACTCTGTGGACCTGGTGAGCAGGAGCTGTCATCAATGCATTAGATATATTTATGCTGCAGGCCCTGACAGCTGGGGCCGTGCAGTGGAGAGGAGGGTCAGTGTAGGGGTGACTGTACCTGCTGTGGTGTGAGCCGGCCTGAGGGGAATCCTGTCTCTACTGAAGCGCTGGCCTCAGCCTGTGGATCTGCCTGACCCTGGGGCTCCACTAGACCCTGCTGTTCAGCAGTGCTGGGCCAGAGGATGGCAAGTAAAGAAACAACCACAACACAAGCAGTGAAATGTTCAGCTTTCAACCAGCCCCTGCAGAGAACAAGTGGTACTTGTTCAGCTCCAATATACTGTACTTCATTTGAGCTGAATTTGCCGCAGCACCTAGCTGTGATGCAAACATTACATGCACTTTTGGCTTTATTTTCCTCAAGGGGGGGTTATTGGACATCACAATAAAATTGAAGCACTAAGGTGGACTTATGCACACTAAGAAGTCCACTGCAATTAAAACTCTGATATAATACAAATAAGAGATAATAAATAATAATAAGTAAGAGATAATAAATAAAATAATGTAAATTCTGAAAGAGCAAATGTAACATTATACCATGTACTTGGCTGATAATGCAATCAGTATATTTTTTGATTAAAAAAGAAAACCTGAGGGCAAAAAATGATTAAGATCATTTAATACAGATGAGCTAAAATCACCAGCATGCAGTACAATCACGGTCACTGAAAACGATACCTTCCTGATGCACACTCTGTGACGGACAGATCAGGTGTGACACCTGTAATAAAGAACCATTTGAAAATCTATCAATTCCCTTTATACAAAGGAAACTCAGAAAAACTTATGATTGCTTTATTAATGTTAAAATGTTTATTTTTGCAGGTACGGTGCACATTCTTGAACATTATCTTAAATGGGTCAGTATTAGCTGGCAAGCTAGTTTTAGACTGCAATTCCAAAGCAGGATGGTAGAAGCCAAGAGAAATGGATTGAAACAGATCATGACAGCAGAAGAATCACACTACTTAACAAATATAAGAGGTGTCAAGACCATGCCACCCTTCTATAAGCATGGGTAACGCAAAAGGAGGAAAGCATAGCAAATACAGTCACAAACAGACAAATGGCACAATTTTAGACAAATTAGAAAGTGAAGTCACGCAACATTCAACATTACGTTCAACATTACGTTCAACATTACGTTCAACAGTTACCTTGCAACGCTTGTAGTTCTCCTCCCTTAGCAACAATCTGTTCCTCACAAGCTCGAATCCTCTGTTCAATTCCATCATTCTCAGCCTGTGCCGACATAAGCTTTTGAGCCAGAGAATTCTCAAAGTATCGAGCTTGATGCTCCTCGAATACCTTCCTGTAGGTTTCAATTCTCTCCTGAAACATCTTCCTTGAAAGGAATAATTTACAAATAAAATATGATGCTGAGACTGTGAATTGTAACAAATATTGTAAATATACCACTGAATTAAGAAATCACTAATTTGAAGGCAAATAGACTGCAGACTGAAACGCTGAACTTAAATTTAACTGACACCACTCTCACACATCATGAGTGAAGATTTCTTGCTTTCTCTCCAAATCATGCTGCAGCGTTTTCTCATACTGCATCAGCAGATTGTTTGTTGCCTTGAGCCTGAAAACAAACATTAAGCAAGATGTATATCAACTTCAGATGTACAAGCACAGGTACGTGTTATTATGACATCACTTCTCTCTGCTCTCGCATGTACCTTTGTGAATTGATTTTATAGTGCTTAATCACATTTTCCCTCTTTGTAATGTCTTCTTCAAGCTTCTCAATATTTTGTTTGGTCTCCTTAAGAAGAGTCTTCTTCTCAGCTATGTCTAATTTACATCCTTATAAATGAGAAATCGAGAGAGAGAGAGAGAGAGAGAGAGTCACTCGGAAGATCACTGTGCTCGTGAGTGTGAGACGGGTATTAGGGTGATGAGTGTGGGGGGGGCTTGGAACAGTAAATGAACCAGTAACTAATTTTACTTACTTTCAATCTGCTTTTCTGCCTCATCCTTCTTTTGAGATAACTCTCGTGTCTGCAAAACTGTTCATTCATGCAAAGTTAGGTCAATTGCTGAGTCAACATTAGTACATTAAAGTCTTTCTAATTAATTAAAAATGTCGACAACAAATTTACAACGAGCTGACACTCACCCAACTGAAATAAGAGGTTATCCACATTTCCCACAGAATCGTATTCCTCCATGCTTAATAGCTATCTATAGATGAAAAATAACATAAAAAGCTAAATTGGAAGTACGTCATAAAAATCCATATCATGAGTTACTAGGAGGAAGAAGACATGATATTTGGCATAAGAATAGAAAATGAAAAAAGGTCTTTAGGGTTAATGGCTGAAAACCATTTTGTATATTTCCGCCCGCTGCCAAAGCATTTTATTTAATAATTATCGACTGTCTCCAAATATGGCTTCATACATTGATAAAACCCAACACTGAACACAATTCCCCCTGAAACCTAGCTACCCTTTCTTTACAATCCCTAAACCGTTACCAAATTCTATAAACTTCATCCCCGTTCACATCCATAATACCTAGCCAGAATTTCCCTGGTCACGTTCTTCAACATCTTAATCCTCTCTGAGTTTAAATTTCACATCATATCGCCTTTTTACTGCGTTGTCCGCTTGTCACTGAACACCACTCTTGCAAGCTAAAATTACATTACCACCCTACGGAAAAATCCAGTAGAATACCATAAGAAAAAAAACCATTACGTTTCTAATGGGCTAATGGGAATTGGAACCCCATTAGGAACCATTAGAAGAAACCATTAGGAACATACTGGTCCCTTTAGGATGTAATACCATTAGAGACCTACTGTTCCCATTAGAATGTAATACCATTAGAGACCTACTAGTCCCATGTGAATGTAATTCCGTTAAGAGACCTACTAGTCCCGAATATAATACCATTAGAGACATACAGGTCCCATTAGAATGTAATACAATTAGAAAGCTACTGGTTCCATTAGGAGCTAAAAACATTAGAAAACTGGTCCCATTAGGATCTAAAACTATTAGAAAAACATACAGAGAAATCTACTGCTGCAACAGAAATGATAGCAGAGTCCTAACACTGGGCACCAGAGACATGTACAAACATATGTGTAATTGTGTATGTATTCAGATATTTTCCCTCCAAATTGGGAACTGGACATATGGGGCTTGACAACTCATTGCAGTTTGTGATTTTAATAAATTTTCTTCAGAACATGAACCATCAAACCATCAGGTTGTGTCCTTTTCCCTCCTCTTGGATGGATGAGCCATGAACAATGATTTAATCACAAATTTAATCGCAAAGGCCAAAGGTGATCTTGGAATGTGTATTAAATGAAACCACTGAACACTGCAATCTACAAACATACTGCATAGCCTACACAAGACTAGACACTAGAAATCATACAGATGTGATCGCCAAGGAAGGCTATAGCATCTGTGTTCCTCCATCACATTAGGAACCATTAGAGACCACTACACCCTGTAGTGACCACTAGACCACTGTATGGTGACCATTAGAGGGGAGTAGAAAGGCCTGTAGGAACCATTAGACTCCTGTGGGAACCATTAAGACTCCTGTGGGAACCATTAGTAGGGACCAGTTAAAGTCCTGTAGATTTGTATTGGAGACAATTGAACCTCATTAAAAAAAATAAACCGAACATTTAGGAAAACATAAGTAGCCATTAGAAACCATTACAAAACCACCCAGAGCCATTAGAAACCAATAAAATATACCTAATGGTTTCTCTGACTTTTTCAGCAGGGCAGCTAGTCAACACCTCGTTAACTTCCACAACGCTAACTTTAGGCCTACCTCCCCATCTCAGTTATAACACATTTTCCCGCTCCATAAATTCAGACGTAAAAATAACGATACATGGTTAGTGTCCCTTACTGTTGTATGACTTACCTGTAGCTACCAAACGTAACAAAAAGGTGGATGAAAAAAATTCAACCAGACTGCTCTTTTAATATTTAATTTAAGCCAGCCAGCTACCAAACTGACAAGATAGCCAATGTCTAAAAACCGAACTTATTTCCGTTGCACTAACTTTAATAAAAATTGACAGGATTTCATGTGGCAACTTCGCCTATTATTTTTGGAACTTTTACATAAGGTAACTTAGCCAACAAAGTTCTAAGTTGCTGTTATTGGGTTATTTCGCCAGCTCACTAACTACCTCAAATACGTTATATTTTGAGGTGAGGACGTTAGTTACACACAGTCGCGCGGGTAAGATAATATAACTGGCATTAACGCGACAGTTGGTCCTCCGATATCCCACAATACCACGCGGTGTGGTTCCCTAAATGCGCCTGCGCACTAACACCTCTCTCTTTCGGCCCGAGATCTTTTCCGTATCAATGGTGAGTCTGAATAAGTTGTGCTGACCAGAAACGAGAATCCGTCTTCATCACTGTTGATTGCCTCGTGTTCGTCTTATATTAAATACATGCTGAATATCTGATGTCATGTTTTATTACGCACCGAGTCGATTTATGTTATATCTTGATGAAATCCTGGATTATTCTAATAATTCCATTGCAACTGGCCAGCTAGCTAATGTCTCTAGCCAAAATGGCTAGTTACCCCGTGCTGTACAGTCTGAATGTGTTGAGACTGTTCTTTGAAGCTGAAATTTATCCCGCTGGTGGTGTGTGAGAGCGCTTTGGGTGAAATGGGTGTGATGTGTGTGTTCATGTGCTACACGGTTCGGTATTTAAATCGCTATGTCACCAGGAACAGGGCTGCGCTAACTAGCGTAACCAGCTGGCGACCCGAGCTTGTGGTTCTCTGCGTCGCTCCTGGAGCTCGTTTTTGCACCAAATTCAATTGCAGCGGTGGGATCTTGAGGCCCCGCTGATTTGTCTCAGTTAAGAGAATTTCGTGTGAACAGTTTTTAACCCCTAAGACACATTTTGGCTGAAGTGTCTATGAAGAGTGAAAGACCTTTGAACGTATCGCTTGTGTTCGGACATTGCAAGTAATGTCAGGTTGCAAAATCTTTGAAAATAAGCAAGTTGGACGCTGAGAAAATTGGTGGGGTCAAAATTTGGTTGTTCAAAACATGTGCGTTAAGTCCTTTCAAAAATACTTTGTGTGAAAATCGGCTTAGAACGGTTTTGAGTACCGTTTTCTTGATCGTTTTCGTGCCCACGGTATTGCCAGATGGGAACCTACCAATTTATTTTAATCAGTTAATCAATTTCTCTCTCTTTACAAAGTGCTCATCATATCACAGTGTGGTTTTGCCAGTTATTCATTATTCATGGCATGCATTGATTTTTCAAAATGTAGTTTTTGGGTAAGTATCTATTTTATACAGGTAATCTTGAAAGAAAATTGTAGCTTGCTAAAATACTATGACTGCAGGTGTGGTTGGAACAGATACTGGCAAACACATGAAGAGCCCCAGGAGTGATATGAACCGAGGCCCTGGAGGCTGACTGTAAGCCTCTCAGCTTGATCAAACTCCCAAGAGTGCTTGCGCTGATAAGCCACAACATTAAACCACCTGCACAATATTGTCGGTCCTCCTCGTGTCTCCAAAACAATTTTGCCAAACTTGGATCCACTTGAATTCCTGACCCTAAGGTTTCTTCCCAGCGGTACATTTAATAGAGCATCATGCCTCTTCCACCAGCTTGTCTTTGTCGCACAGTGGTTCCTGCTGTCATCTCTTCCCCAGGTAAATGGGGCTCATGTACCTGGCCAATGCTCATAAAGGAAAAGATATTAGACCCACTGGACGAGGAATGCCAATTGTTGGACTTGGGTTAGAATGGGGGCTCTTGCTGGTCTGCAGCTACAAAACGCAGTGTGCAGCAGGGTGCTATGCACTGTGACGTTACACTTATCACAGAATCTTAACAAAGCTTTTGTGACAAATGTGCCTTAGTGGCCCTTCTTTTTATTTTGAAGAGATGGGATGGCATTGGGCGCTGAGCACTCTGTAGCCGGTTCATGGTTTGTCCCTCTGGTCCCGTTTCTATAACATCCTCTTGAGTTGAATTGGAGAACCGGCTATGCTGGTCTGCTGTCCATGACGTGCTCGTTTTCTGCATGATAACATTATTTTCATCCTCCGTGGGTGGTTATAATGACTTTGCTCATCGTGATATGTTGGTTTAATGGTATAAGAATTAAAATCCTGGGCAGATTTTAGTCAGTTGAATCGGATACGGGGTTGTGACAGTTGATGTAACTCTCCCAGTACAACATTACTCTGCTTGCCCCGTGCAAAGATCCTCATCTCTTGATGAAACTAGTTTAATCATAATTAAATAATCAGAATTTTTCACTTCAGTACAGAGTTAAATTTTACAAACGTGGGAGAAACTTGAGGTGTCAGCATTTGTTTACCAAGAGGAGTGTGGTGGTGTTGCCTCCACCTGCGATTAGACCAACGGTGCAGAGTGTGAAATAATTGATTTTGCTAATGACATTGAGGATTCGCCAGCTGCCTTTGTATTCCTCTAAAGGGTCAGGTTTCTGCCTTGTTGGGCTGGTCTTGTGGAGTTGTAAGGAAACACTGACTAAGCCTGGAATCAAAAGGATGCCATCAGGATGGGAATGCAGATCGTCAAAGATTTGCTCCTGTAGATGTCATACGACATGCCGGAACTAACTGTTCCCCATAAGCCAGTATGGGGACTGATCTATAATACTACCCTAGCTAATGCACCGTGTTGCTGGAGTGCGTGCCAATGTAACATTGTGCTGCTCTGCGGAAACCTGTTGCAGATGTTTTGTAATGGCTGGGGTGCGTCCAAAGGTCGGGCCTGACAAAGGCTGATGATTGGTGGGTGAAGACTAAGATGATGACCGAGTCGAGTAATTTCATTTGTTGGGTGCGGTGAATGGTCACGTACGATTTTCCCTACATATGGCACAATGTGGTTTCCACTCTACAGAAAATGTCTTGTGTCTGCAGGCAGTTTTTTTTTTTTTTTTTTTAATTTTGTGACAGTGGGTTGCTCCTGGCTGGCTTCCCTTCGCATTTGTGCAGAGTCAACCTTCCAAGCATATGACGGCTGCCATATCTCAAGCCTTTATTTAGATGAAGACTAATTGCTTCAACTGAGCATCACCCAGCGCCAGCATATTCTGGTTTAATCATGTACTGCTCCTCTGGGGCCTGGGCTCCTGTCAGCATTCAGTGTTGATGCTTTCATCCCCCACACAGATTTGGTGAATGTTAGAGAAGCAGCCTGTCAGGATCTGTGTGCAAGTAGTCTTGTTTCATAACGATTTTATTGCAGGGAAACTGATTTCCAGTGAAAGCCAAACCCCAGAGCTCACGGTCCCTTTAAGTTGTGCCTTTACTGAGGAGAACTGTGACTTGCAGCTTTAAGCTCTATTTTTGGGAGAGATGGACTGCTGCGGAGCCTGCGCTGCCTCTATAGAGGCTGGGTGGTGTAATATCTGTCTTTCAGATCTGTCTGCTTAGAAGAAAAGACAGTCTGGACTAAGCACCGCACAGCGCTGTGATTGTTTTGCATTTTTGCCTTGAGTTTACATTTTGTTCCATGTAATGAAAATGGGTGAACTGAAGTTAAATTTGTCTCTGACTGTTAATGAAGCACATTTTCAGCTTGAACTCCTGGGTGTGCTCGCCTCTTTTTTTCCAATATTGGTTACACAGAAGTTGCGTAATACCAGTGTACAAATTGCAGCTATATAAAATTGAAATGATGTACATATTTTTCCTATTAAAGCCGCGAGATTATATACAGTTACTGCAAGATTAATTTTATGTCCCCTCAGGCCAAACGCACCAAGAAGGTGGGGATTGTGGGGAAGTACGGCACCCGTTACGGGGCCTCCCTCAGGAAGATGGTGAAGAAGATTGAGATCAGCCAGCACGCCAAGTACACCTGCTCCTTCTGTGGGAAGGTTAGTACTCAGACGCAGGAGTGCCACCATTTGTGGAAACCGTAGAGCGGTCCAGACTCCCGCTGTCATTTTGACCCCAGCGACAGGAGATGGTGGAACCATCAAGTATAATGAGTCCGTTGATTTGTCTCTTGTTAACTGATGGTTGCCTTTCCTGGCTTAACTGCGTTAACCTGCACTGCAGAGGCTGACCGTCTTTGCAGGTCTTTCAATCATCTTATGAGGCTTAAGTTTCTTTCTTTTCTCTTTCTCAGATAGAAAATACTAGCTCATTTTATGTTAACATTTGCTTTACAAATGAAATTTTCATATCCTATTGGCAAATCTATGAATAAATCAAAATTACCTCACCACATCGGCAAAAATTGTTTTGCTTAGAAAAATGTAATGGAAGTAAGTGTGTTCAGTTTAAATACAAGATGATAACACTTGATGAGCTAAGTATTTTTCATTTTTTGCAGTGTGTTTTTTGTTTCATGTAGTTGGGCCATACGTTGCAGTGCCTGGCTGGTAGCTGCTCTGTGGCAGACAGAACTGGCAGACAGTCACAACATTGATTTGTTCTGTGAATGCTTTTGCTCATTGCAGCCATTGTGTGGGACAGCTGCGGGTTTTCTGTTGGATTAAGTCATTCTGACCTTCTGTCCGTAGACCAAGATGAAGAGAAGGGCCGTTGGCATTTGGCACTGTGGGTCTTGCATGAAAACTGTTGCTGGAGGTGCTTGGACGTACAAGTAAGCTACACTCTATGGGGCAAATATATCTGCCTGATTTGTCTTTAATTGAAGTGGCATTATGTTTTGTTTTATTAAAAAAATTTACATTTAACAACTAGCGATTTTGTTCTACCGTCATTTAGTCATTTTGCAGGAAAATGACAAGAATGTGTTTCATGATACCTCTGCACGCACAGTGGACGGGAAGCAAACGGTTTTCCGGTCATCTGTCTGTCTGTGCGGCGAGCGAATATCCAGCCGAGCAAATTGATAATCCAGAGGGTTACTAGCCTTGATATTCTAGTTACCAGCCTCGACGTGCAAGCTAATATTCAAGCCAGTACCCGATCCAGTGGCTTATAACCTCGGCGTGTAGGTTGCCAGCCAAGCTATAGCCGATCCAGTAGGTTTCCAGCTTCAGCACACAAGTAACTACCCAAGCCAGAAGCTGATCCTGTGGGTTGCCAGCTTTCTCGTCCTAGTTGGGAGCAACTCACAGGACTGACTTCAGGCTAGGCTAATTGAGACAAATGAGTGGTTGGCTCCTCATCTCCCACGGCTGACCTCTCAATCATCACCTCTGGCTTATTATTGGCTATATCAGTTGCTTGCTCCGCTAAGGATATAGCCTCCTCCGTTTTCTCAGTCATCTAAATTTTGACCCTGATCCTGCTGCATAATCTACTGGAGGAATGGACAGGTTGACCAAATCGCACATGGTAATTGGCCACAGTGAGTAGCTGAACAGATTAGGTTTTGTTGATCATCCGGTCGAAGCCTTAGGTTATGCCACTCGCCAAGTTGGCAATACACTCTAGCTACCCTAGACCTAGATGGGTAGTGAACTTGTGCGTAGCCTCGTTTTCAGGACGCAGTACCCAAGCGCCTCCTGGGTAATGTCCAATTCTAGAAGTGGACAATAAATGAAACTTGAGTTGCCTTCCATTTAGCGGAAGTAGCAAGGTCATCTGTATGTGGCGACCAATGATCAACTTATTGGGTGTGTAAAGGTATGGCAGGTGGAGGCTTGGCAATCTAGCAATCATAGCAGTAACTTTTGCATGGTTGTAAATGGCTTTCAACTCTTAAAATTGGCGTGCGATAAGCAGTCAGTGTTTGACTATTGGAACACTTTATTGCTATGGGTTTTGCTATGAAGAAGTGGCTGAATAAAAAGGAGCATGAGCATTTTCTCTGAATTTTGTCCTTTGTTTTTTTTTTTCCAGCACAACATCTGCTGTCACAGTCAAGTCAGCCATCAGAAGACTTAAGGAGTTGAAAGACCAGTAATCCAGACTATGTGCTTATGTTTTGTACAGTTTAGAGACTCCTATGACTCAATTGTGATTCTTAAACATCCCACAATAAAATCTGAGTCAACATTTTCTGTCTCCATTGTCACTTTTTAACTGCAGGTTCACAGGGGTTGGCAATTCCGGTCCTGAAGGGCTGTTGTGTATGCAGGTTTTCATTTTTACCCTCGGCCCGACTTCAGGCCGAAGGGTATTGTCATCAGTTCGTCGTCTGTCTGTCCTCGTGTGCATCTCTTTAAGTCAGCATCAATAAACCTGTTACCCATGCCAAAACATTTGCGGTAATGTAGGGAATCCAGGCCAGGAAAGAATTTTGCAGATCGGACCATTGGCGTTTTTGAAAACTTTGATGAATTTTGATGAAGCATTTGAGCTAGGGGGTTTATACCTGGGGGAACGATCATATAGATGCGGGGCTCTAGATTAGTGAAAAAAATGTGAATTTTCCAAAATTTTTGTGGGACTTTGGGCATTTTTGTATTTGTAAATGTATGTTCTGTGGAATTCTAATTTGGTTATTGTGTAATTGTTCTGGGACACTTCATAAGTCAGGCCGAGGGGGTTCAAACGCGGGTGTTATCAATTACCCTGACTAATTGACTTAATTGCTTTCATACTCAATTATAAATTTGTCCAATGATTAGATCAAAGAAAAATGTTTTATGAAGGGAGATAACGGTCTTTGGTCATTCATGATGAGTTCTAGAGATGCGCCTGAAATGTCAGGTTTCATAAATGGTTTGGCTAATTTAGACCATCAACTAATTAAAGGCCAGAAGTTTGTGTGAAAACCAGGGACAGATGCGGCCCTCGTTGCCCACCTCTGATGTAACAGGAGTTATAGATCAGGCTTTAGGCCAGGGGTGTCCAATCTAATCCAGAAAGGGCCGGTGTGGGTGCTGGTTTTTGTTAGAGCCCAGCACTAACACACTTGATTCTACCCACCAGGGTCCTGATTGAACCGCCTGATTAGTTAATTAGTGGATTCAGGTGCTGTAGCACTGCTGGCTAGAACAAAAACCAGCACCCACACCGGCCCTTTATGGACGAGTTTGGACACCCCTGCTTTAGGCCTTTGCTTCCCACTTTAACTCCTAATCCATCTAAATTGAATGCCTGCACTGAAAGCATCCAGCTTGTTTAAACAAATTTACAGCAAGCTTTTTTGTTCTAATCATTTGATCTAAATAAGTCACTCCCCAGTGGGTTATTACAAACCAACTCGCCTAGGACCTCCCAGATAATGTTTTGATTTTCTTGAAAAATGAATCATGTCAGAACTTCCATTTAATTCACGGGACTCTTTAAAATCCTATCACTGCACTCCAAATAATTAATTCAGTTATGAATTTATGAAGTTTGAAGTGTCACCAATAGCCACTTGGTTACCATTTAGCACATAGAAAATCATAAATGCAAATTAAATTGATGCCATGACCTTTGACCTTGAGTGACCCTGAAAAGACAATCCAAAGGTAACAAGATTTCAGAAGGATATTTCTCAAAACCTACTGTAGACAGCCACTTGGTTACTACTGATCAAATATAATATGTCATGCAGAAAGATATAGTGTCAGTGCAGTCATCTGTCCGTGGTGATTTTCTTTCCGTGGCAGAACTCACATACTGCTAAATATTTTTTTAATGAAACTTGCCATGCATATTAATCAGGTCCTAGACTGGTACTTTTTTACATTTTGGGATATCTGAGATTAGATCGCAGGGCCATTTTTTTTGGCTCCGATCAAATTATCCTATCACGACAGTTCTCATTCACAATTTCAAGTGACCTACATTGTATAATGTGAATGCTTCTGCCCTCTGAAATGGTGGGCATGCACATTGTGATAAGTTTTTGCTTGAGTAATTGGTGTCATCAACCACAAAAACGTAACATTTGAGAGAGCACTCATGCTATTAAAGCCTCGTTCAAACCGAGAAAATGGACGCGCTTGTGGCAAACGTTTGGAAGGTATTTCGCCCTGGAGAACGGAAAACCGTTCATCTGCTTTACGCGATGAGGTTGAGAGGCGTGAAAAGCCCAGACGGTCAGCATGTTGGGTTTTTAACTGCGCCCAGTGCATGCATACAGGCAAAAAACTGGATTCCAATATTCTCACTCATGATCAAGGCCTCATTTACATTGTCAGTGTAATGTGACCCAATTCCGATTTTTTTGCTCTTATGTGGCACAGATCGGATATGCTCGTTGACAGTGTAAACAGGAAATAGACGCATGCATTCAGATAATTTGAGATCGGATACAGGCCTCATTCATATGTGGAAATAAATCCGATATGTGTCGGATATGTGCCAATGCGACCGCCATGTTAACAGGCTGATCGGATTTTCTTACACATTGCGTCTTTAACGTCATCAAATCTGCGACCATTTAGCTTATTTTGTCGCATGAACAGTGATCGCACGGAAAATGAACGAGGTTTTATATTCGAGAAGCTGGCAGGCTGAACATGGAGGCTTTCTCGCACCCAGACACTACTACGGACGCCTGAAGAGTCAACGATTGCAGCACATACACGTGCAATTGTGGCCCTTTACCTTCTCTGCCTAAAAATCCTGGCAATGTTAGGCGAAGTTTTCATGCACCGCGAAATTATCATCAAACATACTGTCGGCCTGCTGATAAAAACTGATTCAAAATGATAAACTTAACAGGAAAATTCCAAAAAAAAAAAAAAAAAAAAATATATATATATATATATGTGTTATAAATAAAATAATGTTTAATTTTGCATGTAAAAATAGTGGAAATACGAGTTTTTGTTTCTTATCAATCTGGAGATACGAGGTTTTATCAGCAGGCCGACGATATGTCGGCATCATCCTTTTTGTTTGGCTTGGCAGTTAGCGCTTGTTGCAGAAGTGGGCGTGGCCTAAAGTTTTGTAAAAACTAAAAGAAGGAATGCGCGATGTTTCAGATGATGAGGGCATGCGTAGGGTCACTTGATAAAATACGTGTAACCGCACGGGGGGAAAAAATCGGATTCAGGCAGCAAATCCGATCTGGGCATTAAGACTTGCAATGTAAATGCGGCCGTATGTCCAATCTAGGACCACATATGAAAAAGGCACAATTCAGATTTGAAGAAAGGTTATTAAATCGGATGTATATTGTGCCTCCATGCAGCTCTATAAGAAAATAAAACGCAAATAAACACTCTAAACAATTAAAAAAAAAAACTTTCGGAGTCCATTAGGGCTGCTAATGTGAGCGCAATTAATATTTACACTCAACTCGAAGCGCTTGTAATCGTGGTTGCAACATAAATGGCACACGCAGGGTAGCCTCGGGCAAGTTTTCAAACCATGTATCCAAACCTTAGTCCAAGCTAACTCAAGGATTAAAAAATAGGCTAAGTATTAATTAATCTGCTCGTTTGTTTGAGAACAACGATCATTGGGATTAACAATGTTTTGTCTTTGCTAGACTTCACTGCCTAATTGTGCTGCGCCACTGAATATTCGAATGAAATGCAACAAATTAAATAGGCTGGCTACGTCATTGCAAAAATATACCCGGTGCTTATCCCAGATGACGTTTTCATATTAATCTTCAATCCCATAGATTTCCCAGTCTCGCTATGAATTTTATCGTTTCAATACGAGAACAGAGATGCTTCACTGATTGGGTATAACTGTGGTCTCGGCCCATTGGGGGCGGGGAGAAGGAAACGCTGAATTCGATAGATGGTTTGCTCTTTGGTAGGCTAAAGCCTGCCGACTACGTGTCGAGGCATCTGACAGAGACAGAGAGGGCGTTGTTACATTGTGCAGTGCCATCACGGATTGACATGGCTTGCGCAAAACACAAAATAATGTCGCGGTGGAGCTGCTATAACTAGGCTTTTCTTATCTAGGTAAGCTAATGCCATTTAAGCTGAAAGCATGTTCTGCAGAAATATTTCCATCATATGCAAAGGATGTGTAATCTTGGTGTTAGTTTAACGATGCGGAGACGAAGCGCTCATTGGCACGAATTCTTCATCAATTCCAGAATTTTGAGTAAATGCCGGCGAATTTTAACAAATGCTTTGTGCGATATGCTGGAATTATTTTGCAGTCTAGCTGTAGCCAGATGTAGAGTGCATTTGTATTTGGCTATTTTTTGAAGACATAACTGCTGGTGTTGGGTTATCTCCAAGAAAACGGGGGTTTGCATTTGCGTTTGCATACAATATTTGATAGATGTTCGTCTTTTCACCTGCACAGACACACTTAATCTGTGACCTTCATGTACCAATATGCTCTTAATCGAAGCAAACAGACTCGGACGCAGCGTCGCGTCGGTAGCCTGAAACACGATTTCTTCACGTTTTCCATCACTAAGTGCCGAGCATACAACAAAAGTAGCTGTTTTGTAGCCTTTTAGTCTAGAAATAGGCCTGTATGTATGGGTAGTCTTTGTCATCTATGCAGAGCTTGATTGCTTGAAATGACATGGCTTAGAGCAAATGCATGATGCTGACGGGGGCGATGCCTTTTTCACAAAAAATAAAGAAAAAAAAAATCATTGTTTGGTCAGCAGCTCCCTTCCTCTCACTCACTGGCTCTCACTCCTTCACTGTTTTTTAACGCCAACATACACACAAAGAATGGGCCCAGGTGCTTGGCCTCTCCTTTAAGATATTTCTGACACTTTGGAGCGGCAAACTTGGGTGGGAGATTGGGGGTAGGTGAAGTGACCCAAACCTAGCATGGAGCAGGTGGAGCAGGTGAGAGCCGAGAGCCCGCGACTGGCATCGCTTCGGAGATCGGAGCTTGCAAGATGCCCGCCAGAGGAAGAGGACACTGGGACCAGCACCCGGCGGAAAAGAAGGAAGAAGGAGCAGAGGCCGGAGTCAATTATTGTGTACCACTCGGAGACGGAGAGGACGCCGGAGGAGGACTTGGGTGGAGAGGAGGAGGGGACCGAGAGGTCCTCGGAGGAGGGGGCCAAGTTTCTCAGCACCCCCTCTGGGGAAGGTGAGCTTTCCGAAGGCTTCCTCTCCCTTCCACTGTCTCCCCTGTCTGGCAGAGAGGGTACTTTACAGCCCCACAATTTACTGTATCTTTTAATAGGATACGCTTGTCTCGCTCAATCAGAATCATTTAGGGAGGCAGTTGTACAGATAAGATGCCTTCACTTTCGTCTGCCAAGAGCACTGCATTATAAATGATCCTCCATCAATTCAGCACATTTAACAAGCTGTAAGTTTGCCAGATTGTGTTGGGGAACACCCATTGCGTTGCCTCAGTTTTCTGGGTTTGGCTCACGCTTGCATGCTCGCGTGGTTGCTGTGTGTCTGTCTTTGTGTTTGTGAGAGGAAAAAAAATCCTGGTTCAGAAAGGAAAAGTCCCCCGGCACTTTTCTTTTCCCTCAGTCTTTATTGTCTTCTGCCAAGACGTACGCTTATGACTGATTGGTGAAATCAGTTGGCCAGGTGTATGGGTTTGAGAAATGCATGGCCGAACATTTTCGTTTTAACGGTGTACTTTATAGTTCTGGTGTTCTTGTGTATCTGTGTATCTGTGGAGTGTGACCACTTCAGCAGTGTCTGCAACATTTTTAGACTCCAGCTATGGCATAGTGAGAAACGCCTGTAGCTTTAGTTTGGAATGAACCGGGCCCATGCGTGTGCCTGCACACAGGAACTGCCACTAATTGTTTACTCTGTGCTGTGGATGTTGGCAGGAAACTGGAGCTTACCTCCAGACAGCCATTATGTGACGTTGACGGGCACCATCACACGGGGAAAGAAGAAGGGTCAGATGGTGGACATCCACGTGACGCTCACGGACAAGGAGCTCCGAGACCTGGCCCGGTCCAAGGAGCGTCTGGACGCAGAGTGTGAGAAGGGCGTGGATGCCAAGCGCCCCTGTGGTCTGGGGGTCGGTCAGGGGCCCCACGTGGTGCTGTGGAGTCTCTCTTGTGCTCCTGTCATCTTCCTCCTCTCCTTCGTCACCTCCTTCTACTACGGGACGCTCACCTGGTACAACGTGTTCCTGGTGTACAACGAGGAGAGGACTTTCTGGCACAAGGTGACCATATGCCCCTTTCTCATCATCTCCTACCCTTTGCTGATTATGGCGGTGTCCCTCTCACTGGGGGTGTACGCTGCAGCGGCGCAGGTGTCCTGGGTTTTCGCGGAGTGGTGGCTGGCGGTACGGGACCTGGAGAAGGGCTTCTGCGGCTGGGTTTGTGGGAAGATCGGCCTGGAAGACTGCTCTCCCTACAGCATCGTAGAGCTTGTGGACTCGGACACCATCTCCGGGAGCCTACAGGGAAAACAGGTGGCCGAGGACCTGCAGACCACCTCTGTGTGACCGTGCTGGTGCATGTTGCGACAGAGAATCCACACGCACTCTGGTCTGCTCGTGCAGAAAAATCATTGTTAAGATTACTAGCATCACCGTCAGGTCTCTAATCAAATCCAGTGCACTGTTTGAATCGCCTTATTCATTGAATATCACCTACGTTTCTTGACGATTCAAGAAAATATGGGGCCCAATTGTGGAGACGGCCCTGATATTATTATGGTTGGAAACTGTAACCGTGTGTGTGTGCATTTGAGTCTTCACCTGTTCATGTGATGCGCATGGGTTTGTCACTTTGAGAGGTGTCAGGATTTACAGGACTGTTAGCTCTAATTAGGGCCTGACAGGGAAAAAATCGTCAAGACCTCAAATACAGGAAATGATGGCGAGTGCTGAAAACAAACCTATTCTTATTTTTAGAGCGAAGTAAAGATGCTTGGTCTGCTTGACAAGGTCCTGCCTTAATTTTACATGTTATATTATTTATTATTTTACATGTTTACATGGCATAAATTTACATCTTCCCTTACCACTACCTTGTTTTACTAAGAGCCCCTCCACCACTGATTCATTTCAAAGAGTCAGGCTTTGTACTTTGTTCTGTTGCTGTGGTAACGATTCAGGACTAATGGGAATTTTGATTTTCTGGTGATTATTTTACTTGGTCTTCGTTGTATGGCTTAAAACAGGTAAATTAATGTATTTTCGGTTATCCATGTTGGCGCTTTTGCACTGAAAGCAGCATATTTATTTAATGCATTATTTCTACCCGTCAAAGTCTGTGAGTGGCACTGAAGCTTTTTGTTTCTTTGTGAGCCTGTGGCTATTTTGCTTTCCCGTTTACTTTAACAACTCTTGCCTAAGAGACTTCGACATGCCAGGTATTCGATTATTTATTTCTAAGTTGGATGTCTTCATTTCCAAATGGATGTACTGATTTCTGGCCAGGGCATATGAGAAATTAGCGTTCAGATTTGGCAGATCGTATGTCATATGTAGGCTTAACTTGCTTGAATGAATTACTGCTCATTTATTTTGACCGACATTGTGATGTTTAGCGCATGAGCACAACAGACTGACACTTCAGTGAAGTGAAATGTAGATGGAGCAGGAGAGTCGCAAGCCATGGTTTGAGATATTATTGATGCACTTTCACCTCAGTGTAAATGGGCTGTATTTGTGTTAACTTATTCAATTTTTATGCATGAAAGCAAAGGTTTAATGGCTCAAAATTTCTAGTGGGCACCTTAATGAGTTGGCGCATAAGTGGAACCAAAGTATGTGTATGAACATTTTAAATTGTGTATGTACAGTTAAAGCGAAGGAAAATAAAAGATACTCATGTGTAATGCTAAATTCTTCTTTCACAGGATACACACTACACTGATACAAAATATGTGGTATTGATATTTTTAACACACCTGTTTTTTTTATTTATTCTTCTGCTATAATTTAAAATTCTGCTCTTGTATTGGGTAATAAATATTATATAATGTTAACCAATTTGCATTGGCCTTGTGTGATTATGATCGGGTTAATGACGACCTCTTGTTGGCTTCCCTATGTCAAGAGTTGAACATCGCATGTACGTAACAGGAGAATAAGCTGAATATCTCTTGTGGTTAAAACGAAGAACCTGCCCACGTCTGGAACATGAACTCAAGGTAAAAACCCTCGAGTTTACACTGTGAGATATTGCATGATGATCATGATCATGATGAGAGGGTTCTTATCGATGCAGGAAATCTTGAAAACATTTGTTTTTAATGTGGTACTTTCAAGGTTTTGAAACAGTGGATTTCAAATAAAGTGCTTGAAAATGCTTGAAATTTTAACTATAATCGCATTACTTTGATAATAAATTGCTATTTTAGTAGTTTGACTAATATGTAATTTACCATAGCTGCAAGGTCCCGGAAAATCTAGATAATGCACCTTAAAAATACTCATAAAAAGTGCTTGAAATTTGATTTTGGAAAAGATGCTTGAACGGTGGGAAGAGATTTTTTTCCTTTGCAACATTTTAAAATCATTCTCCATGCGTTGTTACGGGGTATTTGCTTCTTGCGATGATGGGGCATGAGGTTTGGGTGTCAGGGTTATTTGAAAGTTGCACAAGCATCACGACACAGAAAACTGATTGGATAGTGTGTTTTTGAGATTAATAGAGAAAATCAAGGGTGGAATGAGGAATCTGATTTTGAGATGTTGGCCCACGCTGAGTTTATGCAGTAGATACAGAGTGCCATATTTAGTTGACCTATAACGCCATTTCCACAGACGTTTGGATGATATGAAAAATGCAAACTAAAAATGAAAACATTGAGTTCAATATCATTGATAGCCTGAGTTAAATCAAAAATGATGCAAAGACAACACATTAATGTTTTTACCCTCTGTACTTTCTTTTTGGGAGTAAACACTGATTTCGAATTATTTGCTTTCGACGCATCCCAAATAGGTTTAGGAGTGATTACCTGTGAATTTCTGGACCTTTCCTCAACAGCCTTCTAAGAAATAATTTGGGGAAGTGAAAGTACCAACTTTTTCCATTTTTGAAGGAGTTTTCCCATTCTTTCTTGATATCCACCTTCAGCTGCTCAGACATTTGGGAACTGCATTGTCATGATTCGCGCTTCTTAAAGTGTCGCACATTTTCAATGGGAGCCAGGTCTGAACTGCCTATTGGCCAGTATAGCTGCTTTGGATGCCATGCTGTCGAAACATGATGAGTGTGGTTTGTTATTGAGATTGTTGAAATACTGTTAGCTTAAAGACGTGAAATGATTTCTTTGCACGACAGACATTGAAAGTCAATGCAAAGATCCAAATACACGCGAAGCTGTAGCGCAGAGGTAGTTGCAGCATTGTGGATGTTTTTGAAATATAGTTTCCTTGTTGCATACGGTCTTCACTTAGATTTGTAGATGCAATGATGAGGGCTTTTTATTGACCAAGGTTATTTAAATTAGTCCCAACTGCTGGGAAGTGTCATATGAAGGACCAGGCTCTGATTCAATATTGATTTTCAGTCTCTCGCTCTTTCTCTCTCTCTCTCTCTCTGCATAAAGATTTCTTGAGATTCCCTGAATCATTTAATAATGTTATGCTCCGTACGGATAGTGCTGTTGTTTGCAAAGTGTTAGATTATTTAATCTCACAGTTTTTTTTGCAAAGCGACAAGCCGCTACCACTCGTTCCTTCAAAGCAAGTGGTCCCTTTGTGGATGCTCCTTTATTTCCAAATATGGTCGTGTCTATTGTTCAAACCCGTATTATTCCAATTATTCCAACACAGTCCAAGTCTTATGTCCCTTTCTCAACTTTGTTGAAAGGTGCTGCAGGACCTCATTCAGAATGTGTGTGTATTTAAAAAAAGAAAAGATATTAAGTTGATAAAGTAAAACTAATTATTTTGTATTGTACTGTTTACAATTTATTACAGGTCAAATATGATTTATTAATCATTGTTTTTTTTTTTCTTGCATTTTCTATACTGTCCCAACTTTGACAGTAATGGGGTATATATATGCATGTTATTGTATGTTGAGTGTAAATGTAATGATGAAAAAAAATATTGATGGCATTTGCGAAGGCTATTAGGTGAGGAATAGTGTCCAATTTTACACTGAGCCTTAGAGCTGTATAAGCAGGGTGATGTTGTTGTGTTGAGTTTGTCCCATGAGTGTTGCCACTGCATTTGAAGATGGGGGGCAGATGGTATCGAATGAATCTAATGGGCAAATCTAATTTTGAGCGGCAGTACATAACCATCTCAGTGGTTAGACAAATACTTGAAAAAGATCCTTCATATCGCAAGTTAATGCGGGTCTGTGGAACAAGTTGTTGCAAAATAAAATAAAAAAAAACCAAAACAAAAAAAACCCCTTTGTGCTTAATCTATAGGCCTGGCACTTTTCTCAGTCAGATTCTTGCTCCATTATGGTTGTAAAAAGTTTGCTTAATTTCAGTTTTAACACTGAGATAGGTTGCCTGTGTAAAATATTCAGAATTGAATGTTTCAAATCCTGTGTGGAAAACTAAACTGCAAAGGCCATGCTCTGGTTTGTAGTGATACCTGGTATACTGTATTCTCTCTCTCTCTCTCTCTCTACAGTTAGGATATACCCTTTCATTGTGTTTCGCTGAATTTTCTCTCGGGCCAGTGGAGTCACAAAATATGGCTCATAAACTTGTGGACGGCACATTTATATGGGTGACAGAGGGGTGCAGACATGAGGTGCCTGCTCTTAAGCAACTTTATTGGTTTTCAGCTGACTGCATGATCTTGACCATCAAAGTTATTAATGAGGATTTGTTGTTGATGTTGTTATTATTTGTGTAGTTATTGTTGTTGTCGTCGTCAAATGACCTTTAAAACCGATTTAGACCGGTTGGGAGTTCATATTTGAGCCTCCCGCCAAAGCCTAACAGTCAAGGATGTTTCAGTTGCTCGCAGAAAATGTGCATAATCGGAGTAGGTAGGTCCACTTTCATAACGCGCCGCATTTCTCTCCGGAGTGAAAACAGAGGGACACAGTGTAGATGACCCAGCCCACAACTTCCGTCTAACGTCAGCCAGCTACGAGAGAATGGCGCGATCAGCGAAGGTAATTGGAGTCTAATGTGTAGCATTACATCCATTTCGTTAGTAATAAGTTATTAGCGAATGACAGGTGGTAATTCAGTTATCTTGTACTGAAATGCAAAAGCCTCCTATCAGGATTATCGCGGTCGATAAACTAATTTAGCTTTCCTGGACAATAAACTTGCCAGGCTGCAAACAGTATTGAATATAATGAAGCGGTCCGATTTCTCCACTGTTAAACATGCCAAGTAGATACTCCTTTATTCTTACACACACGCTCCTGTTCATGTCAGCTGGCTATTTATTTACACATTTGACTGCATGCTGCGCGAAGCAGCTTGCAAATTAATATACAGCTTGTGCTGGTGTCCCATATTTAGTTATCTTATTGGCTTATATACTGAGCGTTAGTCTGTGCCTGGTGGATAATGTTGTCATCTGGTTCGCATACAAGTCCGCAGCCTGGACGTTACGTCCGTTGTTAATTGAACGGTGAGCTCGCTAGCCCGTTGCCAGCTAGTTATCAAAAGGGTTACCTGCTGAAGACCGTAATTTCCAAATCGTGCTGACTTTGCCTGATGGTTCGCTCTGTTGTTCAGCTCGCTGAGAGTTTATAAAGTGCGCTGCTCAGTTGTGATCGCAGTAGTAAACATGTACGAACATGTTCAGCCCAAAGCGCCTCCGAACTTCGGTTTAGAAGCGTCGCGCTAGTTGGCGAAACCCTGCCGCCTCGTGGAGAAGTTGTTGTTATACTTTCACTTCACTAGCTTTTCCAGTTATGACGAGGAAGTCATACTATTGCACTTAATTATTAATTAATTAATTCACTGAGCTGCTCACTTATTTATCACTGAAGATCAGTAAGATTGAGCGGTGGATTTTTTCCAATGTGGCAAGTTATAAGCGCAAAACCGGATTCAGAACCATGCTGGAGGATGCTGTGACCTTTCTGAGGTGCACGACTTGATGCCTCTCCTGGGGCCTTATTATTTGCGTGGATTTCATACCTAAATAATACCTAGACACAGAAAAATAAAAATGACATTTTGTGGAAAATTACCTAATTTATAAACTTATTGGTGAAATAAACTGCTTGGAATTTTGATTTATTTAATCAGGATGGAGTACATTTATGTATATAACATATCTTGCTTCTGCAGTCTGCGTTGGTGCTCTGCATGGATGTGGGCTTTTCCATGAGCAATTCTCCTCCTGGTCAGGAAGCACCTTTTGATCAAGCCAAGAAGGTCATCCAAAAGTTTGTACAGCGTCAGGTGCGAGCTCTTCCTCCTCTAACCTATCAGACGTGTCAAGCTGGCCATGGGCATTTGGGCTGCTATTTAAGTTTTGTTTTGCTGTGACTTTGTTGTCCAGAAATTTAAATCAAACTAATTAATCTGAGATCAAACTGCGTGCTGTCAGTTTTGATTTTACGGTTGTTCATCCATATTAGTGATAATTCTCTGTAATTGCCATCATTTTCTAACTTTGTTGCTGTACAAATTCTCACCATCTACTCTGTGTTTACTTTAATACCTGAGCAGAGGTTATGTAAATTCTCCTTTTTTCTGGTTATTTCTTACCAGATTAAAATAACCCCTCCGTCCCACGCAGGTGTTTGCAGAGACTAAGGATGAATTGGCATTGGTGCTCTTTGGGACAGATGACACTAAAAATCCTTTGGCTGGAGATGGTCAGTACCAGAACATTTTTGTCCGCCGCCATCTCATGATGCCGGATTTTGAACTGCTGGAGGATATCCAGAATGAACTTCAGCCTGGTAGCCAGCAGGCCGACTGTATCCTTCATTGTTAAGAATCTTATACAGAAGTTCTGACAAAGTAAATGCAGTTGTTTACGGTTTGGGTACGGCGTAGTGCATCAGTACGTATATCTTTTTTTTGCTTTTTGGATCTGTACTTCAGCACATTGGATTTGAAAATGATAAATGTTCGGCTAAAGTGGCGACTTATTTCAAACTTTCTGGCTATTTTCTCGAATCATTTATCAATTTCAGCTACTCTATGCATCACCACTGTCCAAATGATTATGAACTGTATTGTTTATGTACTTTTCTTAATTTCAGCTGCTGTGTGGCTCAGCAGGCTTTGTTGTTAAGATGCAATTGACTGGGATAAACTGCAGATTTAATTTTGCTTTTTTGATAAATTTTCAAGAATAATCTGTTGATAAAAGCTGTGTTTGATGGGAGCCATTTTCTTTGCAGAAATGCATTTTTTTTACTGCTGTGATTGATGCAGATGCCAAAAAGTTCAATTCCTTGACAAGGACTTAACCTAGGGTTGGATGCCCTTGTAGTGTGCATGGACCTTTTGCAGAAGGAGACATTGTAAGGGCCCTTTAACCTTGGGATTTCCAACCACAGTTGTAGTGGAAGCCCCTTTTTTAGAGGGAAATTCAATGCTTTGTTGCTTCTCTGTAATTTATTTTCATGGAAATACTGCAATACTGTTTTGTTTTGGCTTCTTGAATATCCTCAACAACTCCATGTAACTTTCTTTTTACTGGCTGGGCGTTAACGCTTTATGTTCCATCTGCAATACAGTAAATTAGCTATCAGTCAAAGGTCACTTGTTAAAACTCTGCATGTGCTTGCCCGTTTGTAGGGCAAGTTTCTCTTTTTTTCTATTGTTTTTTTTTTTAAGAATAAGGTAAAGGGACATACCGGTTGTACCTCACAACAACAAAAAAAGTTAAGCCAGTTTGCTGAGTGTAGAGTTTGTAGAGGCCCTGCACATTGGACACAGATAGTCAGTGATGACCCCAACCAGAGGACTATTTTATTGTACAGCTAATAAAAGCAAACATTTTGGTCTCTAACAACATTCTTCAGTCAAACAGTGCAGGACACCCCTGACTTCTTAAATAGGATATTTTAAATGGAGGGCGTGTCACTGCCAGGTTGGTTACAGTGAAGTTCAGGGACAGAATAATAAATGGATGTCATTGGTGTTTGTGATCACATCTGTGATTTCAAAGCGATGCCCTGTTGTTTTGCACGTGTCTTAAGGCTATTTTTGCTAGTCTCTCAGTTTTTACAGGGGAAGAGCCCACTAGTGCCCCCAAGCCTGCTTATTCTGCCAGTGTGTCAGATTTGATGAGATGATCACACAGGTTGCGCTGTTTTCTCTGTGCCAACATCAGTAGGTTCTGGAATATTAGTTTATCTGACTGGGGGGCAGTGTACCAGTGTTCAGGGAAAATGGCCTTAATTTCAAAGCTACGGTGTGAGTACGTAAGTAGTGCCGCAGATCTGCAGAACCAGAGCTCTGTGCTACGATTTGCAGACCCCATCAGTGCTTGGAGTGACTTGCTCTCTTTGGACAGACAAAGGATGTTTATGACCAAAACGTTTACTTTTGTTCTGTGTTTAATTAAACCGCTCTCTGGTAATTACCATTTCTGGTAATGTATTTTTGGAGAAATACATGTTTCAGCTTGTGGGAGTTGGGAAAACCATGTGTCGCTTTAGATTGTGTTCAGTGTATTGGGCCATGAACCAGTGTTTGTAATGTTTGTCCTCTGGTGTTTGTATTGCTCTCTCCCTACATGTCTTTATCTTTCTGTAATCGCTCTGCAGAGGGAAGAAGTATGAGCGGCTCAACATCGCCCTCCTGACTGACCTTTGCTCCCAGACTAGTGCTGATCAGCTGGACACCATCATCGCCAGCGTCAAGAGGGCAGGCATCACTCTGCAGTTCTTGTACGTCTGCTGTTCGTTTTGGGTTCACCGGTGAACCCTCTGCTCAGTTTGGGCCTATAAACGTGTTCACACGTGAGAAATAGTGAGAGATAATTCTCATTGGGACGTCTAGAGCCCTTCAGTGTTCCCCTTTGAGAGGTGGGAAGCAATCCATTTCTGGCGGGTGTATCGTCCCTTGGGATTTCATTTGAAACCAACCTTGGCTCACCTGATTTTACTCATTAGCAGTGGAACAGGATCTACAGTTAAATGAAGTGTGCTTTAGTGGTTGGAGCGAGTGGTTGAAACTGAACTGCAGAAAGGTGTATCGCCAGTGACTGTGTCGCTTACCGCCGCTGTTGAATGCGTGATTGTGTGTTGGGGGGGGGTACTAGATCTTATTGCATTGCTCAAAGTTTGCCATTTGTGGGGGTGTAAGTATTTGTGGACATTTCATTATATTTTTAGCTCCTCACTCTCTTGGTGCGCCCTTGTCATGGCTCCTCATTAGCCTGAAGCCTGTCTGATGTCATACAGAACAGATTCTGACCTTCGTCCCTCATCTCTCTCCAGTCTGCCCTTCCCTGTAGATGAGGAGGAGGAGGATGTCGACAACGATGAAGATGGTGAGGGGGGCGGACAGAGCTCAAGACGGCCTCCTTATGGCGGAAAAGGTCTGACGCGTGAGCAGCTGCAGGGAGTGGAACTGGCGCGGAAGATCATGACCTCTCTCGAAGAAGAGGAGAGCCTGGACGAGGTGTACTCCTTCAGGTTTGGCCGGCCACCGGGGGGCAGACCAGGGTGTTCAGTGAAGGCTTGTAGGCTTTAAGGGTGTAAGGTCTGGCATGTGATGACCATTCCATCCTGAATATTCACCTGCTGATGATGCAACCTTCACTCCTGGTGTGTGGATGCACTGGAGTTCTAGAACACTGACTTATTGAACATAACATTCCAGAAGCCTCTCTCATCACAGGGTTGGTTATATCTGGGAATGATTGCCTAATCTATACTGTTACCATCAGTCAGTATTAAAGTGACTTTGTTTTGTCTTTTATCTTTCTCATTTTATTGAAGTGCAAACTGTTTCCTCTGTTGCTTGCAGTGACGCCATCGAGAAGCTGTCCATCTTCAAACGAATTGAGAGGAGGCCCATGGGATGGCCGTGTCAGCTGACCATCAGCGACTCATTGTCCATCCGCATCATAGGATACAAAGCGGTCAGAATTTAGCAAGCGTCCGTTTATTAATGCACATATACAGTACAGCCTTCAGTAAAAGTCAAATTAGTGCTAGTTCATGCGCCTAATGTGCTAGTTCACGCGCTAGCTCAGACGCATCACTGAGGACAAGTCGCTCCAACATATTCTATCTGCGCGGCAAGAAAAAGTCCTAGATTGTTCTCGTCAGTTGTCTCTTGTGTGCTTATTGCTTTGACAAAAATACACAATTTAATACGTATGTAATCAGCAACGGTAATTTCGCATAAATCTGCTGAAGCGGGTCGCGTATGAGTGTAATCTCTGAGGCTACTCCACTAAACCATCGGAAAATCCTGCTTGACATTCTGTCTGCCACTCAGTTTGCAAACTGCGTCTCTGTCGGGAACGAGATTTTCGCCGCTAATTGTTTTCGCGGGAGTTTGTTAACATGTAGCATATCGTACTTTTCACTCAATAGGAGGCGATCGAAAGGAGACGACAAATTTACACTTTAAAACTTTTACCTTAAACTTGATTTTGGCAAAGCAGGGGGGGGCAATACAATTAAGGTACAGTTTAGACAGAAGGTAAATATTACTTTGATTTCTTAGTTTTGTTCGGACAGGGATTCAGCGTTGATATAGAAAATACAATGCTTGACGCCTGTTTTCAAAATAAAATAATTCTTTCTGTTGTTTTTCCTTCTGTTTTCCACATAAATCTGTCTTTTGTGTTTCTCATGAATTTAGCAGTTGTCTCCGAACAGGAAAGTAATATTGTAATTTATGCTGTCATCATTTAGATATTGATAACAAATTACACATTTAACGGGCGGGGACGGAAAAAGCAGACCAGACATGACCTCGGTCTCCTGTCACGCCGTGGCACTGAATGTCTCAGTTATAATACCTAAGGGTACATTCTGGGTACCATTCAGGCGTGACCAGCGGGCCTTGCGCACCAGCCGGTAGGAGCTAGCGCATTAATTTGCGCGCTGCTAGCGCACTAGTTTTTACTTTTACTGGGGGCTGTACTGTAATCTGCCTTGCATCTTTGCTGTATGATTGCTGACCCGTACCACTCTAAGTCCTAATATGCTGATGAAGCGCTGGGTTGAATACACTGCAAAGCATCTCTGTATTCCGTCCATCCCTCAGATAACAGAAGAGAAAATTAAAAAGTCCTGGTCTATAGTGGACGCTCAATCCCACCAGAAGGAGGACGTCAAGAGAGAAACGGTTTACTGCCTGGAGGATGACAATGAGACTGAGGTGACTAAGGAAGATACCATCCAGGGTGAGTAGGGGAGGGGTGCGCAGGTTATGAGAGCAAGTGAGGCGACGCAGCCGTTTCTCAGAGTCCAGCAACGCTGTAAACTTCACTTGTGTCTCTCTGAAATGCAAGGCACTCAATCCAGCTTGTAGATCTGGACTCGGTACACTCCACTCCGAGTGCTATTGCTCTGGCATGGAAGACAGTTTGATCATAAGTGCACTGAATCAAAGCCATTGAGGAGGGTCATTCGCTCTTCACATGGTTTGCATGATATCGCCTCCGTCTGCAGGATTCCGCTATGGAAGTGATATCGTGCCTTTCTCCAAGGTGGACCAGGAGCAGATGAAGTACAAGTCTGATGGCAAATGTTTTTCTGTGCTGGGCTTTTGCAAGCAGGAGCAGGTAATGTGGATGTCTTTGGTGGTTAACCATGTCAGGAGCATTTTACTCTACTCTTTTCATCGGCAAAGTCCTTATTAAATGCTTTTGTGTAAAATGAGTGATTGGGTGTGAGGCTCCGTTGGTGAAGACACGTCACTTGAATGCCTTTGGGGAAATAGGGGTACACGAGCTTCATGAGTGATGTTGGAGGAATATATCTAATGAAACTGCTCGTCTTCAGAGCCTATAAAATGATTTTTGCTCAGAAATGTTTTTTTACTCGTCTTTTTACTCCCTTCTTCCCTGATTTAGATAAAGAGACACCAGTTCATGGGATACCAGGTCATCAAGGTTTTTGCTGCAAAAGATGACGAGGTGAGGGTAAAAACCCTCTGTTTTTTAAAAATCTGTGAGTAAACGGGGTGGTCCTTGATATCGAACAGGGGGGAAACCGAACTTAAGGCCATTGTGAAAACGGCAGCAACACCCTGAAAATGTGAAAGGTTGAGTCAGAAAGCAGCAGAGCAATTTAGGGTCCTGTGATGGTCATCATCAAATCCACTGCGCTCTTTCCTTCCTGGTAATTAACTGAATGGCTGGTTTTATTGATTGGTTGGCCCGGCTTCGTGCCTGATATCTGGGTATTTACAGAGTGGAGAACCAGCCCTTCTTGGTCTTTGATTGTGCTGCATTTACTCTCGTGCTCAGCATGTGCATGAGTACAGCTTTAGCTAACACACACATTTCGCCCTTCTCCCGCCTTCGCCCCATCGGTTAGCATGCCGGTGTGGCCCTGTCAGCGCTGATCCGGGCACTGGACGAGCTAGAGATGGTGGCCATCATTCGCTATGCCTACGACCGCAGGAGCAACCCGCAAGTGGGGGCTGCCTTCCCATGTATAAAGGAGAAGTACGAGGTGGGACCAAATAACTTTATAATTTACATATTCATTTCTCTGACAGGGGAGTATGATATGAACACGCCCACTCTGGCTGAATGGGAGGGACAATGTTAGCGAGGTGAAGACTTTTTTCACATTGGAAACTGCTGATGGAAACTCTGACCTTAACTTGTCAATTACTTCATTCAAATGGAACAGTCCATGTGGGTCTTCTTGTCACAGACTTTATCATCACCCTGCATGACCTCAGGGGCGGCGCCTGATTCCACACGAGCCTTTCTGAGGTCATTTTGCCAGCTTTCCATTGTTTGCACTGGAGTCACTAGTTTTTGGGGAGCCACTGTTATTGGTTTTGGTGGAAAAACACTTGAATAAAGCAGGTTTTGGTGTTTTTTAGGCTGTATGCAGTCCATACCTTTCTAGCGAGTGCTGGCATGATGCTAAATGTTGTTTTCAGCCAAGCTAAACCTGCTAAAAGTCCAGCTTCAGAACTTCAGAGTCCTGGCATGATGTCTTAAAAATGAGAACCTGTTAAATCAGAGTAAATTTCATTTTTTTGGATTTAAATTATAGTAAACATTATGTTTGGAATGAAGAAAATGGTAAAATAATGTCACTTTGAAAGGTTGAGCACGGTCACTGTCATGCTACTTAACAAGATGCTGACACAGTCCTCAGAAGTGGAGGCGTGATGAGTCAGTGTGGTAAATTCTATTTTGGAATGACGTAATGGTAATAAAGACAGGCTGATGAGTGACATTATCATTTATCAGTGCTTGGTTATTTGGTTATTTTGAATATTTATCAGGCTATTAAACTTAAATAACTCCGTTCCTATTATAAAGGTTGAAGAACAAACATGGCCTTCACTGAAGTTAAATGGATGTAATTCTTGTATTTAATGTGAAAGATGGACCTCAGGACTGGTGTGTAGAAAAGCTGTTCGGTGCTGCTTATTGGTTTGACCCTTCATTCGGCTGCTCCCTGATTGGTCTGTCCCCAGTGTCTCATGTATGTCCAGCTGCCCTATGTGGAGGATCTCCGGCAGTTTCTCTTCCCTTCTCTGGAGAACAAGAAATTTAAGCCCTCAGGTGAGGTTTGTAAATGAGTTCTGCGCTACCTTTACATGCCTCATTGAATGAGTTTTAAGTTCTTGTCCCTCTGTGTGTGTACAGGTTAAGGATATTTTTTTTTGAGAGAGGGAGAGAGAGAGTGTGTTCAGGGAATTTAGTGTGGAATTTAAAGGATGTTTTAAGGAATGCAGTGCAGAAGTTTAGGCAGTGTTTTTGCAATGTGGTAATGGAGAGGAAGACTCTGTTTCATAATGATTTGTGTTAGGTGTCGGGATGTTTGAGGACGGTGTTGAAGTAAAGGTAGCAGGTGGAGCGCTGTACGTACAGGTTAAGAGCGTGCTTGCAGAACATTGCGTTGACGCTGAGGGAGCGTTGGGGAATGGTGTGGAATGTTATGAGGGCTTGTGTGGAGTGTTGCATGGACGTTGAGTACATGTTGATGCGTTATTGCAGAGGAACAGTTGTCTGCAGTGGACTCGCTCATTGACTCCATGATGCTGGTGGAGAAGACAGAAGATGGTGAGACGGTGGACATGTTCAAAGTCAACCAGATACCCAACCCACAGTTTCAAAGGCTCTTCCAGGTATAAGACCAGGATTCCTGACAGGAGCGGCTTTTTACCCCTCAATCCCGGCTGAGGGGCCGAGGGGTATTGTCGTCATGTGCGATTTCCGCCCGTCTGTCCCATAAACTTTCGTATTCTGCTGGATAACTTAAAAACGCCGTCATGAATCAACACCATTTTTGCTCTGTTGCTTGGTCCTGTGTACCTACAGAAGCCTATCGATTTTGACGGGGCTTAGATGTTCAGTATGGTCACCACAGCCACCGTCTTGAATTTTATATTTCACAAGATAACTTGAAAATGCCTTCGTAGGTCTACGCCATTTTAGCTCTGTTGCTTGGTCTTGTGTACTTATAGAAGTCGATCAAATTTGATGGCACTCGGATGTTCAGTACGGCTGCTGCAGCTGCTATCTTCATTATTGTATTCCACTGGTTAATTCGAAAAAGCATTTGTCAATTTACATTCATTCCAAACAGTTCAGGGGCTGTGGGTTAACGCCTGATTTGCGGGGCAATTTTTGGACAAAGAAAATTACTTTATTGTAGGGAAATGCATAAACATCTACCTTCTCTCTTCTGAAGGCCTCTTCCTGGCATTGAGGCTTTATCTCCTGTTCTTCCAGTATCATCGTTCTTATTTCATCCCTCTGTCTGTCGTCCCCTGTTTCTTGTCCCTTCCGCCCGTCCTTTATTGGCTCTAGTGCCTGCACCATCGGGCAGTTAACCCAGATGCACCGCTGCCCGAGATGGAGCCCTGGCTGCGTGCGGCTCTCGAGCGACCCCCGGCGGTCAGGGCACGATGTCGGGCGGAGCTGACTGAGGTCCAGAAGAAGTTCCCGCTCAAGGAGGTCGCGCGCAAGAAGCAGCTGAAGACCAGCATGGACATTTTCGGGAAAGGGTAATGATCGTTCCTTGGGGCATGTAGGGGGGCAGATGTAGAAGTCCGTTAGGGGCCTTGGACCTTTGACCAAAGTGGTTTTTCTTCCTTAATATCCTCTGTGGGACACGACTCCTGTGCAGCTCTCAGGAATGCTGGCGAATAAATAGCCCCGTCTGGATACCACAGTGAGTGGTGAAGTAAGCGTTGTGCGGGACTTCGGTGTTTAGATATGGGGAAGTTCTCATCGGAGATTATTACAGTTTTTGTCGAGCCCCTGGTCAGACATTCAGATTCCGGAGTGGGTAGGAATTTGCAAAGACTTGTATGAGAGAGAAAGCGGACGCTTCTAACAGAATATTCTGTGTTAACGCCATGTACCTGCGATGGGGCAACATTAGTAGTAAGTTCTTGTGGTAGCATGAGAACTGCATGTGTTCTGTTGCGTCTTTACCTCTGCAGGGAAGATGGAGAGCCCAACTCCAAGAAGGCCAAGGAGGATGAGGATGGCGAAGACTACAACTTGAGCAAGA
Organism: Gymnothorax reevesii; assembly: GCA_029721435.1. Taxonomy (NCBI): domain Eukaryota; kingdom Metazoa; phylum Chordata; class Actinopteri; order Anguilliformes; family Muraenidae; genus Gymnothorax; species Gymnothorax reevesii. The sequence continues at coordinate 4,699,053 of CM056587.1, read as the reverse complement.
TCTCAGCAGGCTCTATTACAAGCGTGAGTGGCTGGCAAACTTGGCCCCTTAATGAGTCAATTTGTTTTTATTTGTGTTGAAGTTGATGTTCTCAGACTTCATTATGTACAGTTACCGCTGACTATTACATCGCAATTAAAATTTTAAGTTAAGGGTTTTTTTTTTTTCTAAATTACAGTTTAAAACCAAGGATTACGACTGTGCTAAGGTTGAAAGGCGCAACTACTTGCAGTAGAATCTCAATGTGTATCACCTACGACCTTCTAAAAGCCTGCCTATTTACACTAATGTGAGGGAACAGGTCTGTTTATTGTTTCTATAGCAAAGACTCTTTATTTCCTTGTCTAACTGAAGGCTCTTCTGGTCGCTTGTAGCGTGATACTTTGCAGCATCTTAGATTATGGGTAAGGATAGTGACAGTGAGTATGTGTTAAGGCTTGTATCATACTGTTTAAACTATTCCTCAAATGGATAATACAATCCTTGCTCTCCTCTGTCCATAACTGCCAAGACTGCCATTTTGTCCAGCTTACTCGAACAGCTGACTTTGCGACAAACTTATTGGCTGTTGGAACAGGTGACATACCTTATGTTGCGAAACTAACCACTTGAAACAAGACCCAGCGCCACTGGCCAATTTGAGTCAAACTGAGGCAGAGTAGTTTACACTGCTGCAAACTTTTCCTGCTACATTCTTACAGTTCTGTCTCATTGCTAATTTTTGGTGCGGACTGTCCTTAGACAACAGGAGTGTGCGGTCTTACACTTGTACCATTAGCATTTGCGCATGCACTCATGAATGATTTGTGTAAGGGGAACTTCACCTGCAGAAGTGTACACCTGTGTCCTTCCCTCCTCCAGGTGAGCAGTGTCAAACCTGTTGAAGACTTCTGCACTATGGTCCGGGAGAAGACCCTCCCTTTCGATCAGGGTGAGAATGGTGCAGCCGGTGCATAGGATTAGATTGGGACCCATTAAAGGGGTGTAGTGAAGGGGACAGAGGCATGGATCATGGAGGAAGCAGGAAGTGTCCGTCCTGTAAGGGGAGGGGGTGCCTATGGAATTTGGCCACTTCTCCAGTTTAGTGGCTTTGAATGATTTTACTCTATAATGTTGATTTAAATGTTCTACATTTTTAGCAATCATAAAGATTGACTGCAGTGCCATTTTTGAAAGGTGTCAGCGCAAGAGGTATGCTGATAAAACTGTTAAACACTTTGTTTGGATGGGGTGTGGTTGATTAGTTGGTAGCTGGCTTTGCCGCCCTCCAGTTCTTGGATCCTCTCGTGTTGAGGCCACTGCAGTGTCCTGATTATGTTTGATTATCAGTGATTGGCTTCTCCTTCAGGTTGTGGGCTGCCTTTTTCTGTCTCTGCGGTCGGTTATGTGTCCTTCACTCCCTCTCTCTCACGCCCGCACACACACACACTGAAACAAACACACACTTCTGTCCTCTGCAGTTTGCCAGCAGTTGATCGGCAGGATTGAACAGTTGTTGCCCAATAAGAGCATCCCCTACTATATAAAATGCCTGGAATGCATGAAGGCCTTCAGAGGGCAGTCCGTCAAGGTAAGACTCGGCTGATATGCAATTTACTCAAGCTGATTGTGACTTTGCATTTTGAGTCTAACTAGTGCTGTGCTTGTCTCAGCAGACTGGTATCCTCCTCTATTAGAAAAAAATGGTATGACGTGATTATACTTAGATTCTCCTGGCCAGGGTTTTTCTGTGTGAGATTTTCATGTACTCCTTTTTAGAGTGGGTTTCCTCTAGGTGTTCCAGTTTACTCCCATGGTCCAAAGCAGATTTAGCTTACTTGATGGTCTACAGTGGCCTTTCTCTTGTTATGGGTGCGTGTGAATGATGTATATGCCTTGACTTGTCCTGAGTGTATTCCTCTCTCATGCCCAATGCATGCTGGGACGGCTTGCAGTCCCCCCTGCAGCCTTGACGTGGAGTACGCAGTTTTGATTGGGGATTTATGGATGGTTGGCCGCTGCGTGAATCTAGTCTTGTATGTGGGACTGAATTTACATCACACTAGTGTAGACTTTCAGGGCTTTTGAGTGTTTTTCAGGTAATGATACTACACTGAACTGTGTCTACAGTATCTTGGGTCTCTCTGGCGCCCCCGTGCTGTTCATCCCATCAACTTGGGACTCATTTCTGCTCAGGACCAGCTTGTGGATTAATCTGTGACAAGAAAAGGCAGCAGGGATCCAGTGTTTTTAGTGGGGTACATTTTCTTGCCCCACGATTCCTCCGTATGTGGCGTACGAGTACGATATTTTCCCTGCTGCTGGCCGTTACACAAATGGAACAATAAAAATACCTAAAATTGGCTATTGGAACTTCTATTACAGAACATGTAGGGGAAAAAAAAACATGGACTATTTGCCGTTTGACTGCATTAAACTATTTTCTGTGGCTTAAGGGTGTTAGATGGCCTAGATTCTAGGCCCTAGAAAGTCTGCATTTCACCACTAGGGGGCGCGAAACACTGCAAGACGGCCTCTGACATCATTTTTTTGGTAAACTGTGAAGTCCCTTACCAGTTAGACATACATTTCTCATTTCTGAAGGAGGGAACTGGAGTACTTGGAGGAAACTTGTGCGTACACATGCAAACCACACACGGAAAGGCTGCGGCAGAGTTTGATCCCATACCCTTGGCAAGGCCAGGCGTTGTGTGTGAATGGAGATGCGGAGCATCAGCCCGAGTGTTTTGGCGTGCAGCATTGGTGGAGTGAGGTGTGATGTAAGCGATTCAGGATGTGTCATGTGCTTCTTGCTCTCTGGCAGCTGGAAAACGAGGAGTTGTACAACAGCTACCTGTCGTCTCTGAAGAAGAGCGTGCCCAACAGGGGATTGGAGCAGTTCTGGGATCTGCTTGCACAAGGTATGATGGGAAGACGGCGAAAGCCAGTAGCTCTGTTGCACAGTATCTGGCAGCTGGAATTTTTTTTTAAATGCAGATTTGCTGTTCATTTGCAGAGCCCCTGTCTCTCATTAGCTCAGAGGAAGTTGCAGGAAGTACAGTATCCAAGCAGGAGGCTAAAGAGGTGACCTTTCTATCACACTTCCTCTTTACTGTGGGCTTTCCTCATAGACATCAAACCAATTTACTCTCTCCCTGACTGTTGACCTGCAGTGGGTTATGATGGCTGCATTGGTTTATTGCTCAAGATAAGGCATGAAGGCCTCAGCATCACTTTACTGCTCGAAGACCAAAAGGCCAGTTCAGATCCTCGTGGCCTTTGGCATGTAATGACTACCTTAAGGCGCCTTGTGTTTTCTCATAGTTTATGGCTGCTGTGAAACAGGAGGAGGTGATGGAGCCGGTGCCTGAGACTGGGGCAGATGATGTGGATGATTTGGTAAGAGAACAATCTGAAAATCGTACTTATTTTTCTCATTCTCCTGCAGAAAATAATGGCTTGTTTGCACTTACTGTTTTGCGTTTGGTTCGTGATTTTTATTTATTTATTTAACCTCTGTCAAATAATGATCAAGTTGTTTTACGTTAATGTTTACCAATGGGAATGTATCTGGAGTGGGGCCATTTCCTTATTATTTTTGGTTATTTTGGAGCTATTGTTTAATGGCTTTGAACATTTTTTGTTGTTGTTGTAAACCAAGGGTGTCCAGTGTTCTCAGGAAAGGGCAGATTTTAACTTTTTAACTTTATCTCAGCGCGACAACAACTGATTCAACTAATGAACTAATCATGGTTTTCAGTCAACTAAGTGTCTTGGCTGACTTACTGTAATCATTTGATTAAATTGCTCAGCAGTTATTACACTTGTGGTTACATGAATTTAATCTAAATGTGCGCTATCCTGTTTTCTGAATTGGCTTTCTATTTACAGCATTCTGCTGTTTTCCATTTCCTCAGCAACCTTATAATTGTCTTAGTATCAAATTGGCATGTCTTTCCTGGATTTGTAAAATTTGCAAATAGTAAAGACATGCCCCTTTAAGACTTGGAAATGGAATCCTCTTGTTGTTTAATGTGCTGCATTACTTCTCTGCACACTTCTGCCATAACCACGCCCCTCAGTTACCACACTGTTCAGGATTGGTTAACCCACTATTAACCAAACCCATTTCCAATTGTGTTAAAATTATTTCCCTATGCAAAAATGTTTATTTTGGGCCATTATTTGAAAAATAGTAGACAAAAAAATTTTGACACATGTGGCTCACCTTTCCAAACTGTAGCAAATCTGCTACATTGGGTAATAATGCTAATGAAAAAATTAAAGTGGCATACTATTCAAGTTATTCTCAAATGTTTATTTGGCAATAAGAACAAAACCAGCAGGGTGTCCAGGCAGTTAACCCTTTTACTTCATGTAGCAGATATGTTATGCTGGTTAATAGAGGGTTAAGGTGCGGGTTTGGGTCGTCCCTGGCAGCTCTGGCAGCCACCAACAAACCGCTGTCATAATTGAGGGCCGTGGTTAAAACATGGCTAGTTTGGGAGTGATGTGTTTAATGCTTTCATTTTGTACATTCAGAAGCAGTGATGCACATCTCTTGAGGTTATTACTGGTCAGCGTGTCTTTGTGTTCGATCTTTGGGTTTCACTGTACTGTCAGCTGCCCACATCCTCTGTGTGCTTGCATGGGATGTACATGTAAATTTCTGTTATATAGGAACAGAGTACTGGATCCTGAATGTAAGTTTACTGTGCTTTTGCTCTCCTCACAGTTGGACATGATGTGATGTGCGGAATATTTTGGAACGGAAGGCCAAGATGGATGGTGTAAATGTGGCTGATCCAGAAGAATGGAAAATTGGACCAAAAAAGTCCTCAGTGCTAACCAAGTGGTACTGCTCAGATTGACCGTGTCCATTTTATGTAGCTGTACTGGGCATGTTTCCATATTTACTGTTCCTCCGACATGTGCCTTTTTGTACAGTTGCTACACCTGCAGCGCCACTTTCCAGCTGGAACCCAGTTGCAGGCTGCTTTTCAAGGTGGCTTATTCTCTCTGTCGAAGGATTCATTATTTTCAACTTAAGTCTTTTTTTTTTCTTTTAAACAAAGTTATGGGTGCAGAAGTCTGTCGAAGTTATAAAGCATTTTTTTTTCACGTGCGTACCGGTTTTTATTTAGTTATAATGCTGAAGATACTATGGATCATCCTATACCATTTTTAACCTGATCCAGCTGTTCATTGCTGACCAACTTCACCCAGCGCTTACCCTCATTAGGCTCCTGATGAGTGAATTTGACACACATGTTCGCAACCAAATTTTCTGAATGTTATTGGTCTGTGCTGATGGTCATACATGGTTAATGGTTGATGATGAGGTAATTGATCTTACCAGGCTTTGGATACAGTCAACATGTCATTTAATCATGCAGAATGGGCCGTAATCAGTTGACAGAATGCACAGTGCTGAGGTGGCATTAATGTTTTGATGAAGTTAAGACCAGGGTTGCCTAATCTTATCTGAATTTGTCCTGAATGGATCCAGGTTTCCATAATAGCCGTGGAAAGAGTGGTTTAGTGTAGTTAAACTTGTATGACGACTGCATGTCACATGGAGTTGTTTAAGTGCCATCCTCAAGAGTTGCTTAACCTGCACACACTATCTCTCTATACTCCTTGTGTAGTTAATTACTTAATCAGTTCATGTGCACTAGAGATTGAATAGTTAAGCTTTATAAGCTCTCTTCAGACAGCCATTATAAGCGCCCAGTATCTCCGTTTTGCTGGCTGATCAGTGCAGATCTCATTGTCATAGATGGGATGCTCAGTCAAAACGACGTGTTCTTCAGAGGGGAAAGAATCTGGAGCAGAGAATGGGCTAAAAATAGCAGACTTTTAAGAGTCTTTTTTTTTTTTTTTTGCTAAATAGCTTATATACCTTCCTTTTGGACACTGAAGAATACGTCTGGCCAAAAAATAGCATTACTTTTATCTATATCCACTCTGAGGGACAGCTGGTTAGTGGCAGTGATTGTATCCTGTATATTTGTGCAGCTGTGCAGGGTTCATTCATTTCCATTCCAAGGAAGATAAGCTCATGGGAATTAATTTATAACGGATCATAAGGGTATAAAGTGACTGATGACCTGGTGCGATGAGAATCCGCAAATAGCAGTAATTCTTTTTCAGATAAATGGGAGAAGCATGTTTTCTGTGAACCAGCCGCCCCAGAAGTGCTTCTGGCACAGGCTGAGGTCTCAGATGTTACTGGACCTGCGGAGTCCCTTCAGGTGGTGGTGGTTAAGAGTTCATTTCTGTCAAGTTGAGAATTTAGGTTTGAATTGCCTGTTAAGAAGCAGGGATGAAAGTGCCAGGGGGGATTTCCAGATCCATAAAAACTGTCAATGACTGAATTGTTCTCTCTATTTTGTTAGGACACGTGTCTGGCATATGCACTCGGAGTGTATTTTTAGAAGGCCACCATGATATGGAAGCGAAAAGCTGCTTCTTGCATGAGGCATTGTAGTTACTGTACAATACAGTGACGGAGTTTGTCGCTCTTGAGATGGACCCGGCCTGATTAACTGCAGTCATCCTCTTCCATTCTTACTTGAAACTAGTACAATTGACACACTGTCATCTCACTTTATATGAGATTTTTTCATTTGGCCATTGACATCATTTACTGCAGATTAAAACATCAGTTTTCGTCAAAAGTAACTTTGCTGCAACCATTAAAGTGAAAGTAATTATACGCACTGAAAAAGGTATAAATGTTACAAGACGTATTGAAGAAATTTTTTGAAATCCTGGACACGAGGCTGGAGTATAATCAAATGTGTATTTGTTGAGGGCTCTCTGCTTTTTCATGTGATTGTTGCAGGATGTAGATGAGATCCCTTAAGCTTTAGGATAAATCGAGCATATGATCTACACTCCTGATGCATTTTTTTTTTTGGTGAAATGGGCTCTCTTAAAGTGCTCCTATTGTGGTTTTTCATTATTTTAATGTCCTTGCATGGATCATATTATTTTTATGCGCATTTAAAAGGTCTGTATCAGAAAACAACGAGGAGTCTCCTGCAGAGGAAGTGCTCTCTGCTGCAAAATTCACTGCTCCAGAGGTGACTGAAACACCCCAATCGCTTCTGTCCATTTGTTCCATCAATTGGTGATGTCACCATCTGAATTTTTGCGCCAAGCAGATAGTTTGGCACGCCCATGAATCAAGTGGGTTATGCCCACAAGGCTTATCCGGCATTTGTCTCTAAAGTGGAAATCCATTTATGGTAAGGGGTATGATCGGTGGACCAATCATAAGTGAGCGATCAAGTTGACCAATCACAGCACACTGGTGTTTTCGGGAGAGCGGGGGCAGGACTTTCAATGGAGCGTTTCACAGACAGGTGCAGCAGAATTAGCAAGCATGAGAAAACTCGTGTATTTTTTTTTTAATAATGTATTTAAACCTTTTTTCGTTGAGTTCATGAATACATCATTGTTCCACTTCAAAATTCCAAGCGGATCCTCCTGACAATAGGATTTTAAAAAAGGATGAATCACCCCAAATCAGTAGGTTTTAGTGGCTCCCTGAATAAAATATTTGAGCAACTGAAGAGCACATTTGTCAATATTGTACTGAAATAAAAAGGTAAACAGTGAATGGGACATAATGACAAAACAAGATATTACCACAGATTGTTTTATTGAACTTAAAACCAGAATCTGCTGTAGAAAGGGCTGGTTTCTGTTCCAAGGCATCAGAAAAATAGCCTGTCATAAAAATGCACAAAACATTGTGAAGGACAGTCACATATATCACTGCGCCTGCATTTCGTAAATCCCTTTTTAAATGGTGTTTCACTTGTCTCCATTGCATTGTATTGCTTGTGAATGCACTGCTCTGTAGAATGGACCATAATAGCTGTCCTCTTAATTATACAAATACAAGCTAAGGATGTGGCTGATCAGTTTCAGTGTATACTTTAAATCTTTAACATTGAATTAGTTAATTTCCAAGATAATGACAGCTTTGACTTGCAAAGTATGTATGTACAGTCTCTACTGAATTATCAGCAGAGGTACCAGAGCTGAATATGTCAAATGCTGTTTGGTGTTCCACTTACCACACAGTGCGCACATTCTAAATGGTTCTTACAAAGATAAAGGTAAAAACTCAACAATAATTAGCACCTTGATAAGAGTACATTATTCAATTCAATCGAATTCAACCCCAAAACGCTTTTCCAAAAAAAAAAAAAAATGAAAAAGACAACAAAATTACATTTTTTGTATTTATGTAAAATTAAACTGCAGAGAAAAGCCTGGCCCCCACCCACTCCTGGTACCCAATAGGATCATCTTCAACAAATCCACCTGATGAAGCGCTCTAGGAACGCTGGTCTCGAGAGGTCCGAAAAGTCGTGTCCTCTGAAAATGGCCGACTCGTCCCCGAGCGCAAGCTTCGTCAGCACCTCTCGATCAACGTCGTTGCCCAAGGCGATCACCGTAGGAACGCCCTCTGCCCGACGCATGGCGTCGATGCCTTCCTCCAGACTTTTGCTTCCCGTTATGCCGTCTGTCAGGAAGACGAAGGACAGCTCTGCATTGCGCCTCGCCAGTCGCCTATTGGTTCCCATGACGATGTTGTTGACCGCGTACATGATGGCTGTGCCCACGTTGGAGGACGAGTCGATGTACGCCATTTGCGACAGGCCGTTGAGGATCTGGGTCATGTTGTGTGAGAGGGGGAAAGCCAGGCGCTGCTCATTCTCATTGCCGTACTGGAGCAGCGCCACGCGGGTGTACATGTCATCGTCGCTCCTGTCCGCCAGCCTCAGTCGGCTCGCCACGTTCTCCACAAAGCCACGGGCGCGGCGGAAATTCTCCTCGCCAATCCGCTCCGAGCCATCCAGCATGAAGACCAGGTCAACGGGCCTCTGGGCACACAGTGCCACAGCCGGTTCTGAGGAATGCAAATGTCATCAGTTTTATTGTGTCCATTAACAATCTTATTTTGTTTTTGAAAAATTAAGCAAAAAGAATTGTCATAAGAAAAAGCAACTCAAAATTTGGGACTCAAGGTAAGTAGTACAAAACACAGTAGCTCAAACATGAGTTTGCAGTGACGTTTATTTCATATGTTAAATGTACAAATATGCTTCTAAAATTGCAATTAGCAGCTGAGCCAATAAGGTGTCTTCAAGAATGGACATTGTATTTCACCATACTGTAAAAGTAAATATGATATTAAATAGCAGCTTACTTCAAGGTTGCAACATTTTCAACAAAGTTTTTTTTTCTGAGATGGCTTTAATATGTTATATATTTGAAACCATGATGTATAAAATCTCAGAAACTGGAAAGTTCATTTTTATAACATTCAACTATCATTCAGTGTCTAAACATTCATGTTGTCATTTGACGAGGCATAAAACCTGATGCAGTCATTTGCATTAATTTGTATTTCATCGCATAGTCCAACATGGCTCAATGACAATGAATAAATATAATGCATACTGTTCTTCTTAATATAGTATCCTTTTATAAGAATTGCTGTAATTGTTGCTCTCTGCGAAGGATAAGAGATTTAAAAGATGTGCAAATCGCAAAACTACATTTAATGCGTTATGGTGACGCATTAAGACATTCATAAGAGCTTTGCATTCTTGAGTTGCGTTTTTTCAATTCAAGCTCAAGAATGACTGTACATTCATATATTCGGTGATAAGACTGGATATGTTATTGCACTATGCATATGTCATTCATGCAGCTACAACTTCGACAAAACTCGTATAATCTGAAAGTTTTCCGCCCTTTGGGTGTCAACTACTGATGGACAATAATGTGCATAAGTACTTCTCTATTTATTTTAGTCTGACTCCTCTAAAACACAAATTTCCCTCGTCCTAGTCACAGAGCCTCACAGTTTTTTTTTTTTTTTTTTACTTCACTATGATGGCTACAGTTATTTGATCAGCAATAAACCATCTTAAACACTTGATCATTTATTTTGAGCTGCTTGCACTGGATGGAGAAAATGGCCATTCTTTCTGCATTAATTCAGCATAGGCCCAGAGCTTTGCTGGGGTCCTGCACTAAGCTTGTATACACCACATTGAAAGAGTTAACAAATAGCCGCGTCCACTGCTGCCTGTCATCTCCTCTGGCAAACTTGGCTCGTTGGGCTGTGTAAGCCAGACTGGCCACGGCCTTGTCGTAGATATCGGACAGTTGCTCCTCCTTTAGGGAGCCGATCATATTTGTGACCCCAAGGAGAGAGCTTGGGACGGGCCTGTAGATGCCCTCTTCCGCCAGGGTTTCATGTAAGGGGTACCCATTCCGAGGGGGTGCCACATCTGCAAGTGAGTGTCAAAACAGCAGTTTAATCGTCTCTGAGCAGCTGGCTCCCCCCACGGAGGACGGTAGCAGCTGGCCAAGGATTTTTGAGTAAAATTTATGGAATCTTGAAATTTGATGGGGAAAACACAGATATGCTGGTGTGGTTCCAAGGGAATTTGGTAACGAATTAATTTATACAGATGTTGATTTGGTCAGAGTGCAACCATCTGTGATGCCTCTGACACAGTTTTCTCTATGCCTCTCGTTTGTTAATAATAATTAAAAAAAAAAAAAAACGTAATTTTAACATCAGTAGAACTGATTTTTCATCTCAAGGACTGACAAAATTCCCCCAGTGGGTTGTCTTTTACTGCATCATGACACCCGTTTAGAGAGACACTGGTCTCGATCAGCCTAGTAGCGAGAGACACCACTTTAAGCAATACTATCAATGCGGCTAAAATGGCTGCATTACTACCCAAAGTTGGTTCAGATTGACTTAGTGATGTTGCTCTTCTCTTTGGATTCCATTTCTTGTCATCACTGATGGCAAATTTTAATGCATTCTGTTGTTATTCATGTGGTGTAGACTGTTGTAAGGGACAATTTATCTGCTGTTTTCTCTATCTCCTCTGGGAGGTGCAGCCTCTGAAGTGTGTGCTGCGCAAAGCTGCTCTTTGTCATTGTAAAATCTATTCAGCTGAGCTCTGGTTTTTCAGACGGAGCAGTGCAAAAAGCAGCACTGGCAGATTGATCAACAGTTTGAGTAAAGAAGAATGATTGGTCGGGCTGTGGCCCAGCTAACAAGAGCTATGGCAGGAGCACTTGGTGAAATCCACAGGTATGTTAGCAACAGGGGCGTCTCTAGGACTAAAGGTCGGTGGGGCCCAGAGCTCCCCTTTAAAACAATTACTAACCCTGACTTGCTCGCAATCATTCGCATTGAAAAATTGAAAAACATTCAATTATTATATTGTGCTAATCTTTCCAGGATTTTCCAGGCTTTTTTTTCATAGTTTTTTTTTTTTGTGGTAACTTTTTCAAAAAGTGGCAATGAAAGTTGCAATGTCTTGGCAGTTTATTTTTTTGTTCGAGAAATTTGCGTGGATTGGTTGAATTTGCTTTAATAGTTTCAATCGCGACATGCAACTTCCTTGAAGGACTGAACAATTGATTCACTCCGAGAACACGCCGGTACGGTACGGTACATTTCGGTACAGTGACAATCATTAATCTGGATGCGTAATTTCGTGCATTTAAATCAGCGTTATTAAGAATTGCACACAGACGTTTCAGATGGTCTTTTATTTTATTTGAACAAAACGATCATGAAGCGCCAGTTAAATCACTCGATTATTGTCTAAAATGGAAAACATGTTAATGGAAAATAACTGAGTAGGCCTACAAGCCAGGAACAGTCATTGACGCAAAGGCATGGTCCGGGCCCCACCAATTATCACTTCCAGAGACGCCACTGATTAGCAAGGGGTCATCTCAGAGAAACAGGAAATTCATACCCAGCAGTCAGTGATAGATGGAAAATTGCATTATAAATTTGATGTTTCTACAGAGCTCAAAGGGTTTGTGACACTTTGCACGCCGACAACTACAATTTTAGGTGGTTATGTTCTTTTATGACCCATTCTAGAAAATGAGGTAATTATCACAATGCATTAGCCGTGCGAAGTTAACTTTTTCAAAACTCTGAGTGAAATGTTCAGCAGTGAATCAAATCCATGGTTGCAGTGACGCATACTGTACGCATTCCATTACCCTGAACATTTTACTAGGTAAAATGACACCGGCGAGTCGCACCAATGTTATAAATGATGTTACACCTCCCCATAGAACTTTTTCATGCTTGTGCAATGCATAACTTTTCAAGTATACAGAACTGTAAATTTTGAGAATTCTCAGAGAGTATTTCTCAAAAAATCCATTCGTCTTGGGGGTGGGGGTTGGATTTGGGTTTGGCTGGATTTGAATATTGTTCCCTCACTGCAAAACATGCAAGTTTTGCGCGCTCGTCATTGTTAAAATTAATTTATTCTGTATTTTCTGTTGCATATGATCGAGAGATTTGTATCTCGAGCATCAGATTACATGAGATGTGGGTCCAGTGTGGGAGATTTGGCAGGTCTTGCGCGTGGCCATAAGATTAATCACCCAATGCGTGATTCTGGCCCTTAGTGCGTGGGACCTGAGGGCAATGGTTAATGTCTCAAAGAAATAATACCTTCGCAACACCATCAGTCTTACCTGATTTGCATGGGAGATCAGGGCAGATGGTGATGGGATCTAGAATACAAAAGAAAGAGTGAATATGTCTTTACAAAAGGACGTGATTTCCAGTGTTGTAAAATGGTGTTGCGATATCATCGCTGGTGGTGATTATGAGCGCAGGCTCACCTGGGCAGAGAACTTCCTCGATCCTGTCGATGAACTCCTCTGCCACAAGGTCGGCAAATCGCCTCATACCCATGACGCGGTTGCTCCTCTGACAGGCGATGGACCTCAAGCTCTCATTCTCCTCCACCTGGTCAAACATGTCGCCAATGCCAATGGCGTTGACGTCAACACTGGGGTCGTTGCAGAGGTACGTTAGCAGGGTGTCATCATCACGCGGATCAAAGCGGCCATCCGTGATGACCACTACGGTCACTTTCGCCTTCGCGCGTCTGCTGTCCCTGATGAGGTTATCATAGGCGAATTTCAGGGCGGAGGGCGTCCAGGTTCCTCCTGCAATCCACTCCAGCCTCTTGACGGCGTCTTTGAAGGCCGACAGGGAGTCAATCTTCGAGTCGTTGAGTTTAATTGCCTGGAAAGTTCCGCTGTGACTGTACTGCACCACGCCCACACGGGTTCCTTACAGGAAATGCCAACAGATAACACCAACTATATTTAGTACATATTCATGACTCTTGTTTGTATATCGTTCTCTGTGTAAACACAGGGTGGTCTATAAGTATTTGAACTCTCTAAATTTTATAGGCCTGTAATTTCTGGACTCATGGGTGCACTTACTGTCATATTGAGATGCTGACTGTCTGCTCTACTTTGAGTGCATGTAAAATCATATGCAGTGAATTTTGTAGGATCTCTCTGTTGGTATTTTAATGCACATGTCCCACAACCTTGAAAATATGTCGCAGACGCAAGCAGTCTCACTACCAGAGGACTAATGTGTCTTTTCAGGATGCTGACCTGTTTCAGCACTGGGGTCCTTTGCAATAGAGCCCATTCTGTTAATGGTGTTGATGACAAAGTTCTTCTCCAGAGTGAAGTTAGTCAGGCCGACGCTCTCAGAGCTGTCGATAACGAAGACTATGTCCAGAGCTCCGCAGCGCTTCTCGCAGTCTTTCAGAGGGGAAAGCAAAACAGTCAGCCATTTTGAAAGAGGCACATTTCCTAAAATCCTGCGGCAGTTACCCATTGTGCTTCTGATCTCTGCATTTTTGCTGTTCTTAAATAAACGCTGCCTTATCAAACTTCCTTAGAGCCCACCCATACTCACCACAGCAGCCACAAGTTTCTCTGATGTAGTTCATCACATCACAGTCCTACGAAACAGAATGTGGAAATTGCAAATCATGAACTAATGACCATGCATGCAAAAAAAACCCCTTTATTCTTGAATAAAAAAAAAGGCTTACGGTAAGGCCAGGGTCACCTTCAGGACCAGGACCACCCTGAGAAAGAGCACAGCATTGAATGAAAAGGATCCTCACAATTTTAATACAATGAGTCCATTAACATTAAATGACCCCTTGTGATGTGATATTATTTCCAAGTAAAACGTTTGCGAATCTAGAATAAATATAAAGTCCAGTTTTAAATTGCCATACGAAATACATACATCTTGTCCAGCATCTCCTGGAGGACCTCTTGAACCTGGCTCACCCTCAGGTCCTGGTTCTCCCTGGAAAGCCGCAGCATAGTTTTATTTCTTGCATTGTAAGTGTGCAACTTAACACTGAGAGAATTGCAAGTCACAAGATAATCATACTTGAATTTCACAATATCTGTGATCCATGATGGTAAATAAGACGTAGGATATTCTTTTGATTTCAACAGTTCAAAAAACCCCATGTTGACTAACTTGCGTTGGATGTAAAAAGCTGTTAAGCATTCAAACTCTATAATGCAGGTCGCCCATTGCAGTTGCAATCTTCCCATAAGATGGTCGCTTTATTTCGAGAATGCTGAACAAACTCTGTAAGTAGAGGCCTCGTTGATGTCAGTATGGGGCTTTCGTACTGGGGCTTCTCACCGGCTCTCCTGATCCACCTTTTGGACCCGGGTCTCCTTTCTGCCCGCAGTCACCTCTGCTCCCTCTCGGTCCGGGGCCTCCTCTCTCGCCCCTGTCACCCTGTGAGGAGACGCCCGCTAGTTACCACATTAATGTTCATTAGCTGATGCTTTTCTTTGTGGCAGCGTGTTGTTCAGGCTTGGCAGGGTCCACTCACCTCTGGAGAAGTATGGGGTTAAAGGGCTGCTCAACAGCTGCACCAAAATAATTGGGGCTACACTGGGGCTAGAACCTCGACTTAGTTGAACACTGTAATCACCGAGCTATGAGCTGGCCCTGAAGTATGAGTCCAGTGAGTTCCTTTTGTTCTCAGCATTCTGTTAATGATGAATGTTTGATTTCCTGTGTGTGGTAATGTTATATGTGCAAGCTCAGCTAATCAACATTTGCACAGTAGTCACTTGTATTGGCTATGCATTGTTGTTGAAGTGAGCACAATCATTCGTTCATTAAATCGAAAAAACGAGGCTTACCGTTGGTCCTCTCGGCCCGGGATAGCTGAATCCTGGTCTTCCTGAGTCCCCCTACATGGAATGAGTGAGGATAAAAAACAAGACGATGAAAATTTCAAAATTTACTAAATGACCGTTATCTGGCTTCTCAAACTGCACATTTTGGTGAGGGCCTTGTTCTTCTTTTAGGGCAATGTACCAAGGTGTATGTAGCTAGCTTAAGGTAAGAACAGTGCTGCAGTTATGGGATGGTTCTACAGCTGCCAATGGGAATTCCAAAATGGCTGGAAGAAAGAATTCAATATGCGGCTAGCCATGCATGTCTTGCCATGA
Source organism: Gymnothorax reevesii (assembly GCA_029721435.1). Taxonomy (NCBI): domain Eukaryota; kingdom Metazoa; phylum Chordata; class Actinopteri; order Anguilliformes; family Muraenidae; genus Gymnothorax; species Gymnothorax reevesii. The sequence continues at coordinate 4,683,675 of CM056587.1, read as the reverse complement.
GATGCATTGTTCTTTTATATGGGTCACCTTACCTTGGGTCCTTCAGGGCCTGGATCTCCTCTGGGTCCAGCATCACCAGGATCGCCAGCAGTACCCTATGAGTGTGTAAGATCACATGTCAGATCGTAACGTGAAGCACGCTCAATACCACGACTGTATACTGTGCATTACAGAATGAACATCCATTGCATACTAAGGTTTGCTTTGGTGTGTCTCATTCTTTCTGTGCTCTGTCTTCCATTAGAGTGTCAAGTATAGGTTTTATTGTGCTAATGTGGGGCTTAGCAAAAGGTCCTGACGTCCTAAAAACCTACTAATCTGTGCTTGGAGACTTGGGGAGCCTGTTTACACCCCTGCTGAGAAAAGGTGTGTGAATTACACACGAGAGAGTAATTGTATTCATACCCATGCTTCATTAACTACTTTCAGCCCAAATCAAATATCCATTGTAGGAGTGCGTACCACATGAAAATGAAACCAGTTCTATTGTACATAATTTGTTCAATACAAGATCAATTGCTGTAATTTGCTGAAATGGAATAACAATCAATACTTCACATTCAGTTTTTTCTCCCTCTACAGAGTGAGTAAAAAAAAAAAAACTATACACTTTATTATTATATTCTGTGGCAATGTTTACAACATCTTTTTACATGTACGTTTTCAGCAGCTCGTTCTGATTCTTTTGATACTAGTTTGTACCTCGTTAGATTAAACCCCTGACTGCTGTGGAACAATTTAAGGAGTTCAGTGAAATCTCACCAGCGCCAACTGATCAGACTCTGATACAACGCAAACAGAACAGATTCCCTCTGTGGAGTTTCAAGTCAACATAAAACATTTATGGCACGTTAGGAAACTGACACCGAAATCTCCGCAGCGCATTTGTAACGTTTCGTGTCCTGTGATACTCAGTGACCAAGAAGGCCCTTTGCCTGGGGGTAAGCTGTGGACCCACCATGCTTGGCAGCGCCAGGTCATTACGACCAATGCACAGGCAAGATTCATATGTCTGCTTTTAAGTTCAAATGACTATGCAACCCATTATGACATGCAGGGTCAATTTCATATCCAGCCCTGGTCAGTTGGCTCAAGTCAGATTTCATTTGAGTCCCGTAATTGTCCTCTGCGCAGTCAGGCCTGAAACCTCATGAGGTGTAACTGGTACCGATATCAGCGGAAAGATCTGAGGCAAGAGTACAAAATATGTTGTATACAGGTATATTGCACCATCACCATCACAAAATGACCCGTTAAAAAGTGTCTAGATTTTTTTTGCCTCACTCTGTATGGGCAGGCAGATCTGCGAAAGAAGATACTCGGTGACACAAGTTCTGATAGATCTTGAATGAAAAATTCAAATAATTGAAGAATAAAAGATAAACTGAATTGTTTTTCCGGCAGTAAACTAATGTTCTCATATCCCTGAAAATAAAATAACAGATTATTGTTAGAATACACTGGCAGATCTACGAAGCTATGGTCATTTTTTCCTTAATGGCAAAAATGGTCCTCCCTGGTTTATCACTCCTTAAATTTTAATACTGCAAAACTGGGTATTCTGGACAAACTGTTTACGAGTAGAAATAGTATTTTTGTGCTGGAAATGCTCAGTCTTCTGCTCACATTTCTCCCCCGCCCTCCTGATTCTCCCGGAGGGCCCCTGGGTCCTGGAAGGCCAAGGTCTCCCTATAAACAGGAAATCACAGATAAAGACAAAAATGAGGATTAAATAGCGGGGTTGAGATTAGGCCTGTGTTCAGAATGCACCTCAAACGCTGGAGCACTGATGTCAGACCAGCCACCCCTGCTCACCGCCTCACCACATCCACAGTCAGCAAAAAACAAAGAAGTGATGCTGAAGCTGTTGTTTTACTCGAAGAGGTTTTATGAGCAGTGGCCTTGGTCTTAGGGGACATATTGGCAAATGAAGTAATTATGAACTTATTTAAGAGAACTCCACATATTACAATAACAAACGGTCTAGTGATGTCCTGATTTCTCATGGAATAACTAATATCTGATGACTTGCACAGCTGTGCATTTCAGAAGCTACAGTTCAGCATCCTCACTTTCATGCCCCCGCCCTCCAAAGAGGAAAGGAGGCATTATGTCGGCACCATGTCCGTCCGTCGTCTGTCCGTCATCCGTTAACTTTTCGTTTCCGTGGGATAACTATAGACTCCCTCGTCGGATTGATGCCATTTCTTAATGGCGTATTGGGAGTGGCTAGAGGAAGGTTCCTTTCGAAAACCAGCGTCGTGTGATATCTAATATGGCCGCCACAGCAGCCATCTCAATATGCCCTTGATCAACATACAGGCGGGGGCATCTGCCACGCTCTGCGTTACTCTTGTTTCTTTAATGCACTAAAAAATTTGGAATCTCCAATCCCGCCTGAATCTAGAATGTCCAATCAGCAAAGTATGTACAAGTGTACTTGTGAGCGATTCATGCTGCCAAGTCGGGAGATCGAGACAGTTCATGGTTCTCCAATGAAACGCACCTGTCAGCAGCTATTGCTTTTCACTTAATGATTCAAAGCCTGTAGATTCAAACCCAAGCACATGGCAGCTGAGGCTGACACCGGTGAGCGTCTGGATAGCCAGCAGGAAGCGCTTGAGCAACAAACAATGTCAACGTTAACCAACTGTATCCCTCCCATCGCCCTGAGCAGCGCAAAGCCAATAATGAGCTGCATTCAAGAGGCTACTGGCCACGGATGGCACTGGCGTGACACAAGACTTGGTCGGTTGCTCTCCAATGTAAAACCAGCACCATAGTCCAGCAGCCCTCATTGACCTTGATTTCACTTTCATGAAATCACTTTTTCAACAGTAGCTGGAATTTAAAATCAAGAAATGCTGCACACTCAATGTGCTACACACACATTTTCTCTCAAACCTTTTCCAAAAGTGAACAATTCTCACCTTGGCTCCCTTGTTACCAGTTTCACCGCCAAGACCCCTCGGTCCCTCTGGACCAGATTCACCCTGTAAAACAAGGGGGGTCAATGTGCTCATTACATTACATTACATTACAGGTTCTTAGCAGACGCTCTTATCCAGAGCGACGTACAAAAGTGCACCAGATCAGTACAAAAGTGCAGAGCTCCTAGGAGACAAGTACAAGTGCTAACAGTAAGTGACAGAACACGTTCCATAGTTACAGGTCTGAACCAATAACAAAAGGGCAAGGTCAAGGTCAAGTGAACTAGGGCAAGGGCAAGGTCAAGTGCTCCAACTCTCTCTCTTAAATGGGGAAACTTCCATTCTGAAATCATAGTCTAACCTGTGTAAGGAAATTGGGTTTGAGCGTGATCTACATGCAGATGAATTATCTATTGAAAATGCCTTAAAAAGGATTTCTTTCATATTGTGTCTTAGTGATGCCTTGATTGCACCTAAGCAATGAAAATATCAGGGGCTTTAAATTGGCTTCTGTCCTATGTGCATCAGTGAAGCTCAATGGGGAAATTCCTTCAAATGGTCTACAACACAGACTCAAAAATGAATGATAGTGTTGGTTTTTGGTTTGACACATTTCCCAGATTTCATTACGGGGGCCACTTCGGGGGCCGGACCTTCTCTCCTGTTGGCCCTTCAGGTCCTGCGTCTCCCTTTTGTCCAAAGTCTCCTCTTCTTCCCTGAGAGGAACACAAGTCCACTCAGCACATTTGCACCAAATCAGAAAGACTTCCATCCCTTTTTATGTCACCAAATACTCTAGATAAAAGCTAAAAAAAAATTTATTTAGACGCTATCTTACAGGTTCGCCTTTCGGTCCAGGTCCCCCGGGTGTCCCCTAAAAGGAAGCGTGATAGTTTTACAAAAAATGTCTTTACCTAATTTATCACTTACGGTGGACACAATATCTATGGCAACAATAGTTTGTTCTCACAAAACAATTACTTTCAGTTGCATTCAGAATTAACTAGAGGTTATTAGGTGCAGATTTAAGACTGATTAAAGAAAACCATCTCCGTCTTTGCAGCATTTCTAAGACACATCTTGCATTTTTGATACTTGTTTTTTTGCATGCATGTTCATCTGCTCAACTCATTACATTCGTTAACGAGGCAGTGATGTTTTCAACTATCAGACATGAAAATGTTGATTGAGCACAGGCGCTTACTGAAGGTCCTTTTTCCCCGGGGATTCCAGGTGTCCCAGGACTTCCTCTCTCACCCTGAAAGGTAAACCTTTTCTTGCATTATCCGTACAAAAAACACTGACTACTAACATTCAGTTTTACACAAACCTACATATGGATACATTGTGGGAATCTGCCAGTTTTAAGTTTGATCTAAAATGGAAATTTGGAAATGGACTTCAAGAAATAATCCCAAGTAGGGAGAACTTCAGGTGAGGATTTTAAAGATTGTTCATTTTTGACTCTTCACAGATGACATGTAATTAATGTTCAGTTTTTAATGCGGGGTAAGTATCACTTTCCTCTGGTGGAGGAATCCCAGTATTTTTAACTGATTTGCAAAGACATGGCTCAAATAAAAACTGGAATGTTTTATCCTGCAGTATCAGATCATCTTTTACCTTTGGTCCGGGATCTCCAGCAGGGCCAGGAGGGCCTGATCTCCCAGGGCGGCCGGGATCTCCCTGCAGTGTGAAAGCGGATGCTCTTACTTAAAGGGACTTATTGTGCTTTGAAAGTTCTCCAACTTTTTAAAGTATTGCATAATACACAGATGCTGAGCACTAATTGCATCCCCAGGGGTGGTCCCAGATATAACCCAGCTTAAAGATGTAGACCTTATCTCCCGCAGTTCCAGGCAGTCCGCTTTCGCCGAAACCTCCTGGATATCCGTCAGGTCCCTGTCACAAGCAAGACATGTCTACCGTCACATGATATAAATCGCACCACAGCAAATTTGGACAACTGATGATCTGACCGTGGTCCACACAGCAGAGCTGAAGCACAGTAGCAGTCTAACTAACATCATAGATGTATACTCCTCATGTGCAGGTGAGGATAAGGCTGACTTATGGTGTTGTTCCCACAGGACTGGAGTCTGCTGTCAGTTTGTGATTTTAAAAATGGCTGGACTTTGTCGATTTTTTTTCTTACTCACCTTGTCACCTGGGTCCCCTTTGCAACCAGCGGCTCCAATACGACCTATCTTTCCCTAAAAAAAGAAAAGATGATATAATCATCTGATGTATTTTTGGTTGACTGAGTCAAGTCATAGTCTGGGGACACAGTGCCTTACCTTTTGACCATCCGTCCCATTGCGTCCTGGGATACCACTCACACCCTAAGTTGAAAGTGAAATCAAGTGTCAGTCAGGAACCAGACATGTTATTAACCAAAGTTAATACTTTAATACCCCCATCATCTCAAGACATGTTATTAACCGAAGTTAATACTTTAATACCCCCATCATCTCAAGACATGTTATTAACCGAAGTTAATACTTTAACACCCCCATCATCTCAAGACATGTTATTAACCGAAGTTAATACTTTAACACCCCCATCATCTCAAGACATGTTATTAACCGAAGTTAATACTTTAATACCCCCATCATCTCAAGACATGTTATTAACCGAAGTTAATACTTTAATACCCCATCATCTCAAGACATGTTATTAACCGAAGTTAATACTTTAATACCCCCATCATCTCAAGACATGTTATTAACCGAAGTTAATACTTTAATCCCCCCATCATCTCAAGACATGTTATTAACCGAAGTTAATACTTTAATACCCCCATCATCTCAAGACATGTTATTAACCAAAGTTAATACTTTAATGCCCCATCATCTCAAGACATGTTATTAACCGAAGTTAATACTTTAATGCCCCCATCATCTCAAGACATGTTATTAACCGAAGTTAATACTTTAATACCCCCATCATCTCAAGACATGTTATTAACCGAAGTTAATACTTTAATACCCCCATCATCTCAAGACATGTTATTAACCGAAGTTAATACTTTAATACCCCCATCATCTCAAGACATGTTATTAACCGAAGTTAATACTTTAATACCCCCATCATCTCAAGACATGTTATTAACCGAAGTTAATACTTTAATGCCCCCATCATCTCAAGACATGTTATTAACCGAAGTTAATACTTTAATACCCCCAACATCTCAAGACATGTTATTAACCGAAATTAATACCTTAATACCCCCATCATTTCAAGACATGTTATTAACCGAAGTTAATACTTTAATACCCCCATCATCTCAAGACATGTTATTAACCGAAGTTAATACTTTAATACCCCCATCATCTCAAGAGATGTTATTAACCAAAGTTAATACTTTAATACCCCCATCATCTCAAGACATGTTATTAACCGAAGTTAATACTTTAATACCCCCATCATCTCAAGACATGTTATTAACTGAAGTTAATACTTTAATACCCCCATCATCTCAAGACATGTTATTAACCGAAGTTAATACTTTAATACCCCCATCATCTCAAGACATGTTATTAACCGAAGTTAATACTTTAATACCCCCATCATCTCAAGACATGTTATTAACCGAAGTTAATACTTTAATACCCCCATCATCTCAAGACATGTTATTAACCCAAGTTAATACTTTAACACCCCCATCATCTCAAGACATGTTATTAACCGAAGTTAATACTTTAATACCCCCATCATCTCAAGACATGTTATTAACCGAAGTTAATACTTTAATACCCCCATCATCTCAAGACATGTTATTAACCGAAGTTAATACTTTAATACCCCCATCATCTCAAGACATGTTATTAACCGAAGTTAATACTTTAATACCCCCATCATCTCAAGACATGTTATTAACCGAAGTTAATACTTTAATACCCCCATCATCTCAAGACATGTTATTAACCGAAATTAATACTTTAATACCCCCATGATCTCTACTAGTTTGTAACAAGTCTTACCTTCTTGCCTGTAGATCCAAGTTCACCCTACGGGCACAAAAACCAGGAGTCAAGATCAGATCTGCCCAACGTTTTCAGTTGATTTCAGCAATTTTCTAAGCTGTTGCTTGGTCTTTGTACAGTTATATCTTACTTTACTGCTAGCGTTCGCACTTAATCAGTCACATACCACATTTTTGTGGTATCACAACCCATTTCTTTTTCTTTATTTTAGTATTTTAAAGACAGTTCACCTTCTCTCCTTTGGGCCCAAGTTCACCCTAAAGTGGAGAAAAGGAACACATTAATGTGATGCTGAACAAAAAAAAAAAACAAAACACAGTACTACACAAAAAGAATTGCAAGACAACGGCATAAAAGGTTTACCTTTGGCCCAGGATGGCCAATAGGACCTTCAATACCAGGGTCACCCTGTAAACCAAAAGAAAAATGACAAGATCACATTATCAATGATTTGTAAGGTTGTACATTTTTTTTTCAATTTGGCAGAAGAATGGTCACACTTACAGCTTTAGATAACTGTTCAATAACTGCCTGTTCATTTAATTCGGAGCAAGATTGTCAGGTGACAAAACTGTTTGTATGGTAGGCAGGGCTGTACATACAGAGGAATCATTATTTGTCAGGTAATTTTATGTTGGGTAATGGCTGTGTGCTCTGGGCACTTGCACTAGTGGTCAGTTTATGAAGGCTGACCTACCTGTCTACCCTTGTCACCTTTTGGCCCGGCAAAGCCATGGTCACCTTTTGCTCCCTGTAATGATAAGAACAGTCAGAGATGAAGAACAAAAGTCTTTTAGAAATCTTAGATAGCAGACATAGCAATAGGAACTATGCCTCCTGAACTCATGACCCACCTTGTTTCCTCTGTGGCCTTTTGGACCATTTGGGCCCACTGTTTCTAGACACCTCAATGAATAACACTGCAGGTGAGAAAGAATGTTAGTGCGGCCGCGACAAAGGACACAACCAGAAACACTGCAAGAAATGCCATTTATTTCAAGTTATTTTGACAGAAGATACATTGCAGTTTCTTACCTCCTGGAAAGCCTGATGGGTCTGTAGTGAGAAAAAAAAATCACAGCATAATATTACTCATCACTGTTGAAAAAGTAATACAATACAGACTACATTAGTAGTAGACTAAATGTAAGAAAACTGTGCAAATTACAATTTGGTCAACTGATTAATTTGGCAGATGCCTGTAACCACTCTGTTGAATGATGAATGCAATCCTCAAGATACAAAATCAAATTTTAAAAATTGTGTGCAGTTTAATTGCAAGTGTTTATTATCAATAGGACTACAGCTAAATGTGGTCCGTCTCAAAACAAAATGAAAATACCGGTAACTAAACATAACTAGGCTTATGCTGTCGGAGGCGACGGCTTGGGGTATATCCCCAAACGCCCCCAATCCTCCAATTCCCCAATCCTTGAATAGACCTTGAATAGACTTTCATTTGAACTTAATTTCAGGTCAATCGGACAAATGGTTCTGAAGATATGGGAAAAATGGTGGAAAAAAATGGCGCGCTAACGTGAACACTGCTTCACGGAGGTTTATGATTTTTGTTGGGGTGAATGGTCATACATAGGTTATGATGCCTATCAATTTTTAGCTTGCTCCACCAACCAATATGGCCGCCACAGCAGCCATCTTGAAATCCTTTAGCGCACTCGCCGCAGGTTTTTACTTTTTGGTGACCTGAATGGTCATACATGGCAGATGAGGCCTAACACTCACTGTACATGTTCTTCAACTGTTTCAGTCCGGGGCTTACGTCACGCCTTGCGTTGTTCTTGTTTATTTATTTTATTATTTAAACAAATTGATTTCTCAGGGAGGCTCAGCACCAAAGTCTTTCACCAATTTTCTGGTTTTACAGTATCCTGCTCCACCTGGTTGTAAGATGGCCATGTAATCAGCTTTGATCCAGAGGTGGAAATTTTCTTAAGGAAATATGATGAGCAGCCGGGAGAGTGCATTGGCAATTTGGTGAATGATCCTCCTCACAAATGCCTCAGATGCGCTAAGTTTATCTGTGCTACAGTGTTGTATTTTGTCAGCAGCCAAATAGGAAAGTGGCTTGAACTTTGAGATATGGAGTTATTACATTGGAATATTCTCCAGGGCCGCCATCGATTTCAGATCAATTATTCGACATGCGGTTCTATTACTGCTTGAAACCTCCCCTTCAGAATAAAATAACTTACAGTGCCGTGAAAAAGTATTTGACCTCCTCCTGATTTCTGTCTGTTTTTTTTTTTTTGCATATTTGTCACACTTAAAAATTTCAGATAATCGAACAAATTTTACTATTAATCAAAGATAACCCCAGTAAATACAAAATGCAGTTTTTAAATGATGATTTCATTTCTTGAGTAAAAAAGCCATCAAAACCTACTTGGCCCTATGTGAAAAAGTAATTGCCCCCTAAACCTAATAACTGTTTGTGTCACCCTTGGCGACAACTGCAATCAAGCGTTTGCAATAACTGACAAGGAGTCTTTCACATCGTTGTGGAGGTATTTTGGCCCACTCTTCTTTGCAGAATTGTTTAATTCAGCCACACTGAAGGGTTTTCGAGCATGAACGGTCTGATTAAGGTCATGCCACAGTATCCCAATCGGATTTAAGTCCGGACTTTGACTAGGCCTCTCCATAACCTTCATTTTGTTTTGTATTTAAGCCATTCAGAAGTGTGCTTGCTGGTGGGTTTTGGATCATTGTCTTGCTACATAACTCAAGAGTGCTTGAGCTTGAGGTTACAAAGTAATGGTTGGACATTCTCCTTCAGGATTTTCTGGTAGAGAGCCAAATTCATCAAGTATGGCAATCGTGCAGGCAATCGTGCAGGTCCTGAAGCAGCAAAACAGCCCCAGACCATCACACTCCCTCCACCATGTTTGACTGTTGGTATGATGTTCTTTTTATGAAATGCTGCGTTAGTTTTACGCCAGATGTAACGGGACACGCACCTTCCAGAAAGTTCAACTTTTGTCTCGTCAGTCCACAGAATATTTCCTCAAAAGTCTTGAGGATCATCAAGACGTTTTTTGGCAAATGTGAGATGGGACTTTGTGTTATTTTTGGCCAGCAGTGGTTTTCACTTTGGAACTCTCCCATGGATGCCATTTTTGTCGTCTTTTTTTTTTATTGTTGAATCAAGAACACTGACTTTAACTGAGGTGAGTTAGGCCTGCAGTTCTTTAGATGTAGTTCTGGGTTCTTTTGCGACCTCCTGGATGAGTCGTCCATGCGCTCTTGGAGTAACCTTGGTAGGCTGGCCACTTCTGGAAAGTTTCACCACAATTTTTTCCTTTGTGGATAATGGCTCTCGCCATGGATTTCTGGAGTCCCAAAGCCTTAAAAATGGCTTTGTAACCCTTTCCAGACTGATAGAAGTCAATGACTTTGTTTCTCATCTGTTCTTGAATTTCTTTAGATCATGGTATGATGTGTTGCTTTTTGAGATCTTTTAGCTTGCTTCACTTTATCAGGCAGGTTCTATTTGAGTGATTTCTTGATTCAACAGGTCTGGCAGCAATCAGGCTTGGGTGTGGCAAGTGAAATTGAACTGTAAAAGTGTGGTTAATCACAGTTAATTCACATGTCAACAAGGGGGGCAATTACTCTTTCACATAGGGGCAGGTAGGTTTGGATAACCTTTTTCCCTTTAAAAATGAAATCATCATTCAAAAACTGCAATTTGTATTTACTCGGGTTATCTTTGTCTAATATTAAAATTTGTTCAACGATATGAAACATTTAAGTGTGACAAATATGCAAAAAAAAAAAAAAAAGGAGGAAGGCGGCAAATACTTTTTCACAGCACTGTACATCCCTTTGCAATATTTCTTTATGTAACCAATGCCTTATTATACAGCGGATCAGTGATTTTAAATGCCAGATCTGGGGACCCACTTTGTGTTCTAGCTTTCATTCTAATTGCAACTGCAATCCTAACACCTACTATTTTTTTCTTAATTGGGTCCTTTTAATATTTATAGGGAATATTTACCCTGTTTAGCCAAATTCCTACAGCTTAAAGTTATATAAAACAAAAAAGTGCCTGTTTGCAAATAAATGTAGAACTCTCCAGGCCATACACAGCTATTTCTCATATGATATAACTTAAAAGGGTAAATAATCCTTATAAGCATGAATAGTTCAATTTAATGGACCAATGTGTAAAATGGGGGGAAACAGTGACATCCAGCGATCAGATTTTAGACTGAAGCGCTCACTCTCTCAGTCACGCTCACCTCTCTCGCCAGCAAAAAAGACGGTGGCCTCCGAGGACCAAAACACTTTGGCGGAAATGGCGTCTTCCACGACAGGGATTCATACATGCAAAATTCATTCTCTAGCTCAGGGGTGTCCAATCTCATCCAGAAAGGGCCGGTGTGGGTGCTGGTTTTTGTTTGAGCCCAACACTAACAAACCTGATTCTACCCACTAAGGCCCTGATTGAAACCCCTGATTAGTTAATTAATGGAATCAGGTGCAGTAGCACTGCTGGAAAGGACAAAAACCTGCACCCACACCGGCCCTTTACGGATAAGATTGGACATGCCTGCTCTAGCTGGCTGGATTGTCCGGTCGGGCTGCCGTACCAACATGGTGGTGCAAGATGGCAACATCTCTAAAGCAAGGCCCTTGCTATATGTATATATAAACGCATAATTATAAGGCTATGAAAACCAAAAAAAAAATTATTTTATAATGATTATACACTTCTATAAACATATTAATGGGTAGTATATTCAGATATTGCCAATAAACCATGCCATAATAAGATTGCATTATTGTTCTGTGCAGTAGTTATCAGGCATTTCCTGTCCACATTTATGATGACATAAAATGTCATAATCTTTTGAAGCTTCTGAATTCCTGTAGCTCACAAAATGGTGCATTTTTTCTGTGTCAGCATTTGTTTGGCTTTATATACCAAAGAAAACGTTCTAAAAATGTGGGTTTGCCGACACAGGTCTGTGTGTTAAGTTTGCTTTTGTGAAAATGACCTGTCTTCAACCAATGACACTACCATGAATAACTCACAACCTGTTTTCGATAAAGAATTGGACAATTTATTGAATTATTTTCCTAAGCCAATAGGCTATCAACCAGCTGCGTTGCCATAAATGATTGAGACATAGTTTTGCGTCAAAGAGGAAGGCTACAATATGACATTGCATGGATGGCAATTAACTGAAATTCCATCTTGAAGTGGAATGTAATATAGTTCATGCTGCTGAGGATGATACTTAGATAAGGTTTAAATTTTGTTTCTAATCAATGATAATTGCTGTCTGTACAATCTCATATTGTAGCCTTCCTACAACTTTCCCAGACCTGGACTATAAAGACCTCATCAATGATTTTGCTACCATGACACCAATTTTCTAAATTATTCAATAACCAAGGTTTCGATGTTAGAAGCGCTAAGAATTAAATACTATAGCATCGTGGAAACCAGTGAGAAACTGCGCTTCCCTGCAAAGGAAATCTATTTTTTTGAATACTGAAAACATTTTGATCAAGTGCAATCTTAAAATAAATTGGGTTGCACTGCTGAAAAGACTGCTTAAATGAGAGATGAAATTCAGAGAAAGTATTGGATCAATTGATCATGTATTTTTGTTTTCTATACGATACAATATCACTATTAAGCACGTCGTCGATGTAGCCCATCGGTGATCTTTGTCATTTCTTAATAATTTCTCTGTAATTACAGGCTTATGTATTGGTCTTGATTATTCAGTAAATAAACTGAGTGATTATTCATCAAGCGGCCATAAACAAGAACAGCTTGAAAGCAATTATGCTGAAGGGTGAGGGGCTCACGACATGGCATGGCAAATCCCGTAACACTGGTTTTACCGCTAGGGGAACGCTGGACTTTTGGGTGTTAGAAATGAAGTGTTGCTTGCAGAGCTACCTCAGAAAGACAAGCACGCGCAGAGTCTCATTATTGCATGCATATCTGCCACTTCTGCAAGATAGGCCAAATCCGTATATTAACCTCTTGCTGGTTAATATCCAAGCTCCATCCCAGCATACACACGTGGTCTCAAAATATCTCCACATGATTGGGGGGGAGCTACACTGCCACTTTCTTCTTTCTGCTCCATAGGGCCATAGTGTCAAAGTCAGAAACTAGGTGGTAAACTAGCATTGTATCTATTTGGCCGACTGGAGTTTGATTCTCCAAGACTATGGCAATGACAGACTTTTGCTAGACGTTTCCTAGCATTTAAAAACGCACAGATCTGAACACAAACAAACATTTCTGAGACGTCTACATTGTAATAAATAAACACAAATTATATGATTGTACCATGGTTTTGATGATTCGGGAGATCGTTGATTCCATGATTTTAGGGGGCGACGAGCTGAGGTCGACTGCCATATAGGCGTTACGATACAGGTCGGCAGGAGAGCTCGCGATCTCCTTCATTCCCGTCTCTTCCACATTTTTGGTTGCTGCCACGGCGAATATCTTGATCCCCTCGTCCCTCGCGCGCTCTGCTGACACCTTGATTCCACCACAGGGATTTCCTGTCACATGGCCGTCCGTAATCACAACAGCAAACTGAATGACTTTTGTCGTGGGGAGGGCGCGAGACATCTCCAGGGTCATGTTGGTGAGGGCACAGTCGATGTAGGTGCCTTTGCCGAGGTAATTAATGCCTTGGACACCACTGATGAAGTTGTTCCTGCTGGATATTTGACTGAAGACCTCGCGCCTCTGGGAGAAATGCAGCCCACCGATGGTCCACGAGATCTGCACCATGTCCTTGTGGTCCACATCATTCAGCGCCCGAGCAAACATCTCAGCAAACTGTTTGATGCTCTCCACCAAGCTGCCAGGCGGAGGCTCCTGCAAGGCTATGGTCTCTGACGTGTCAATGACGAAATAGACCTGAACAGGGCACTCAATCTTTCCTGGAGAACGCAGAAGAAAAGAGAATCTTTTTGAAGGTAACTGCAACTCGTGTTTCCAGCTGTCATTTATTTCCTCATGTAGCTAAATTTAATGGAGATCTCTTTAACTGCAGATGGCATTCTTGAGTCCTTTTTCAGCCACAGTTACATGCATTTGCAAAGTTAATGTACTATCTAAATGACTAAAGTCAAACATTCTATTTTCAATCTGAAAGTATAGTAAGTATTGCGTTCTTTAGTTTTAACCAGGACTGTTTCTGTAAGTCTGGAGCTCCTCGCTTAATTTAAAAAAGGATTTGAGGAAAGAAACAAAAACACACGGCTTAAATTAAAGTCACGGCAGATATAAGACCAGCTGACTAAACGGCATCAGTATCATATCATTATTTTATAAATCTCAGATATATAGGTCAGAATATTTTGGGAAGCATATGGCAAGCACTCACTGTTGCATTCTGCAGTCGGTCGTACCAGCGGTCCATCGAATTGCCCCTGTGTGACCGCTGCATAAAGGAGGCCTAGAAAGATTACCTTAGAAATCATTCTTGTGTCTTCTGTCTGGGAAATAAAAGCAATAAATAGATATATTACAGGGACTGTAAAAACTGACATCCTTGATTTTAGCCATGTGCGACCTCATCCATATGACAGGGCTATGATTCAGAAGTTTTTATTTTTTTATTTAATTTTTGTGGAGGCTACGCTAATATGTTTGTTTGCTAACAAATTACATCAGTGATTTTTTTCATCATTTCAAACTACACAAACATCTTTATCTCCGCTGATACACACATGGGTTACACATAGTTTTACCAATCCACACCGTGGGGTTTACTCTTGAAGCTGCTCTGGTGACACTGAAAGGGTGAAACTGACAGATGCTGACAGAGAGTTTTGGTGACCCTAAACTGTGGTCCCCAAAATGCTTCAAAACAACTTGCATCCACCACTTTTACCTATAGCTGACTCTGGTGCTAAAACAGAATGATCTTGTAGCTATATTTTCACAACTTTAAATCTAGGGTTTATTAAGCAATTACCAATACAATACATTTTGCAACTGACTCACCAAGATCCAATGCCTCTGTGAGGAAATATAGGTGTTTGAAGTTTACATTCACTTGCATTGCAAAAGCCACCCTCACACAAATGTAAACAATGCGTTTCCAATCTGAAGCTTCTAACATACCATAATACAGTAGTTATACACTAAATAATAAATGAGTTTGTTTCTGACAGTCATTTCCCTACTTGGTTTTTAAACCATTTGGCATTTTTAAACCATTTTAAACAGCAGATCTAGTCTTTAGGACCTCTATGTGCTACTAAACATTCCCCCAGCGGTCCAACTACCCAGCAGGGGCAGGTCTCTTCCGGAGTTAACAAACTTTGCAGTTATGGGATGAGATAATGTCGCTATAGAGTCCCGAGATAAAAAGAGCCACGACAACTCAACATTCAGAGCCATTTTGTTTCTATTGCGTCAAACCGAGCGATTGCACACAAAATAAATCTTTGCATTTTGTTGTTCTTTAGTTGGAAGGAGAACATTTTAATTTTGGGAGAAAAAAAAATCTGCCAGCAATGGTGTTAACAAGTAGGGTAAGGTGGGGCTTTTCTGGCCTATATATTTTTCATTTATCTGATAAAAATTACACACTGCTGGCGACATGTAGAAAATCTGTTAAGAAGTTGTTTCTGAAAGCTCTAGCAATAGTTTTGAACAACTACTGACCAAGAAAAGGATTGATTAGTGTTTTTACCAGTGAAAGAAGGTAAATGTAGGCTGGAATAGCTCCTACTTACCCTATAATAGGAGAATATTTTTGAACAAAAAAAAAGATCAATGAACTGAATGAACATTTCACACTGTTTTATAAGCACTCTGTTGTACTTTCTGCAGTTGTTCACAAGTTTGTTCTATGGTAATTTTATGCCTTTTACACAATCATTTGACTGAGAACTTTTACAAGCATGCAACATGCAAGGAATATGAATAACCTTAATAGCTACCTACATAAGTTCTATGGTTGAAAAAAAACATTCATTCCAAAGGATGAGGGCTGTCTGATGGCAAGTTAAAGCTATGAAAATATACTGAATATACAGAGTCTATCTGAAAAAAGGAGACTCTCAAACAAAATCATATAGACCGCATAATTCTCCCTTGATTGACACCAGTATCGCAGGTCAGTTTTCATGCTTCAGTGAACATGGCTAATTTGAATTTGCAAAATAAAAGTCTGTTGTGCATGGATGTGCAAGGGTTCGTATGAGATCTGTTGCCAGGGATGACAAGCTCCATGGGTGTTTAACTTGCAAGCATAAAGCAGAAAAAAACTACACAGTCTGGTCGGACACTACCGCCTGAATGTAGCCCCCGAAAGACTGCTTCTCCCCTTTTTGCGCATCATTAGGCAAATATTGTTGCCATGGCAACCAAAATCAATAGGTGTCATAAGTAAAGTATAACACATGTCCATACCAAATATGACAGTAATCGGTCAATAACTGCAGCCTGTACTGCGTCCACAAGGAAATCTCTATATTTTGCCACTAATTTGCATATTATTTGGCCAATGCTGTCGCCATGGCAGCCTAAATTGATAGGTCTCATAAGTGAAGTATAAAACATGTCCATACCAAATACGAAAGTAATCGGTCAAAAATCGCAACCTGTACTGCATCCACAAGGAAATCTCAATGTTTCGTCACTAATTTGCATATTATTCTGCCAATCCTGTCGCCATGGCAACCAAAATCGATAGGTGCCATAAGTGAAGCAAAACAGATGTACCAAATATGAAAGTCATCGATCAACAATCACAGCCAGTAGAGCGTCCACAAGGAGGTGTCTATGGTCGCGGACGCAGTGGCAGCGGCGGAGACGACACACGTGAATCTACCGCCTGACTTCATCTGGGGGCCACAATAACTACAGGTTAACCCCCTACCCGCCATGTAAAGATTTCACATATCAATGAGAAACTGAAAATGATTAGCAAAATTTGCTGAATGAGTCAAGATTGGGATAGTAATACTTCAGGATTTTAACTGAAAGGCAGACACTTCAAATTTCAAGGGATCCCAGCATGTTCAGTCCTTCACAGGGGCCCCATTACCTGCCGCACAAATTTGTGCCCTTCTCAACATACCCACGATGACACGCCAAATCATGACTCTGTTCAGCCTCAAGAGTTCAACTTCGGCTATGATTCCCCTCTTCAGGTCATCAAGATCAGCAGGTGGAGTGACCTACTCCTTTGACTTCAGGAGGCCCCAGAGGAAGTTATCCAGTGGGTTCAGGTCATGAGACCACGGGGGCCACTCCACTGGCCAGTCCAGTGCCACGACTCCGTTGTTAAACAGTTCAGCCATGCAGTTGGTAACATTCCGCCCTCTGAGTGGGGGAGCCCCATCTTGCTCTCACCGGGCACACTGAAATTCACCATTCCAGTGACGCCGAAACTTGCGGATGTCGGTGATTTCTGGAACCCAACATTTGTTAAACGTCTGGAGGCAGTCTTGGCGAAAAAAGAAAGGACCAATCATGGAGCCACTGCCCACCAAACCAACCCAGACCTTACGCCTATCATCATTGTGCTGGTAATCAAAATCAAGCGGTGGCTCTCCCTGGGGCCGGTGTTCTCTCATGTTATGAGAATTGACCATGGCATTCACGACAAATCCTGATTAATCGCCAATGATGAAAACCGCCAGGAAGTGTTGTCGCCGTGCAAGCAGCTATTGTCAAAAATTTAAGCGGTGCTGCATATCACCAGGAAGAAGTTGATGTTGCTTTATCATCTGATATAGATGAAAGTGCAAGTTGAGGCAGATAATGGTTGAAGAAGATATAACCCAAGACCGTTCCATCGGCGGCTGATTGTTTGTCCTCTCTTTTCGCCAGCACGATGTTCCTCAAGGATATTTCTAACTGCTTCGGTGTTAGCTGCTGTTTGTGCAGTGCCACATCGACAGCACCGCTCTTTGTTGAGATTTCAGCTGGTTCCACTCACAAGGTGCTTGCGTGCATTTTTGTAGATGGTTGAATGCAACGGAAGGCAAACATTTAGGTTTTCTTAGTGGAGCATCTCAAGGACAACAGGGACACTTTTATTTTGATGATATTCAGTGACCATGAAAGATCGCTGCTGGGGTGTGCACTGAGGTCTGACCATCTTCTTCTGTTATTCCACATGAACATCCAGATGAACAGGAAGGCCAAAGCACAGAAATTGCACAAATTTATACCCGTTATGCATTTGAGGCAATTACCAAGAGGGCAAACCCAGATGATGGAATGATTTATACTGACTGACTTGTTTACATTTCAAAAGGTCAGCGTAAAGAATGCTCATTAACAGCCCCTTGTGTTTGGCATGATACACTCAAACCTGTCATGAATGTGAAATTTTTGTATCAGGGGTAGGGGGTGAACATGTAGTTATTTTTTTTCCTGTGTTATGCATGCAAGAAAAACAACAATGGATATTGTCGTCTGTGGCGACAGATCTCATATGAACCCTTGCACTTCAATGCGAAATAGACTTTTATTTAGCAAAATTCAAATTAGCCATGCTCACTGAAGTGTGAAAAAATGAACCACGACACTGGTGTCAATCAAGAGAGAATTAAGTCTGATATTTAAATGTTATTTTTGGTTTTGCAGTTCAAAACCCAGTACCACTGGTATCCATCTACTGTTGCAGCAGACATTAATGAGCCCTGTGATTGTGAATAAATAATAAAGGGAGTTCCCGATAACAGAGGTTACTGAACAGGACCACTCCAATGCACCTTCCTATTCGTCCTCATGCCTATATACACCGCCTTCATCCCACAGTCCCGCTCGCCTCGTTTCTGCTCCCTCCCAGCCTTACCCTCTCCAAAAAGGAAGCAAGAAACACCCCCCATCTGGGACCCCGGGGGGGTTAGGAGCCACACGGACTCCGACGAGAGACGCGAGCCCCACACTGAGTCTCGCCACCCGGGGCTCCCAATGTCTGCACATTCACATACCAAGTCCATACAACATCGCCTTCGCCCCGATCTCCTACCCATCGTTCCACCGGGTACTCTATTCCACTTTGGGAGGGGTCCAGAGTTCATTAATGTAACTTTAGAAACTGTATTTTTTGTTTTACAGTAAAGTTCAAGTGGTCTGTGAATATTAAGGTCAGTGAAACTATATGATGAAGGACAGGCATTACAAGTCTATCACTGCAACGTTCTCCACTCGCTTTCGACCGAACATCTTTTAATGTTAAGTCTGTCATACCACAAGAAGTCAATGCTAGAGTCACAGTTTGAACCCTTGCATTTATATGGGTTTACAAGAAACTGTGAACAAAAATTTAAAGACACCATGAAAAGAGGCCAGGAGGGGGATGGTATATCCAATTAAAACATTAAATATCCCATGAAAAGGTAAAGACAGATGAGTAGAAGTGGTGGATGTCAGAAGTTGACTCACATTCCAAACTTCTCTGGATTAGAAGTTCTTGAGGTCAGTGATATGAACATGTGTAAAAAGACTTTGAGTGGAATGAGTTATTGACGAATGTATGTATTTAACACCACGCCCACTGGAGGTTCATGACATTATATAAACAGCTAAGGTTTGCAGCAAGTGGAAGAGAGCAATCAAGCAATCTCCAGTGTGAATATATATGTACTTTTACAAATTTACTTCACAGTACTAATAATAATAATAATAATTTCTTGAGAAAACATTGAATTATATTTAGATGAAAAATACACATCCAACCCATATATTAATTGGAAATACTCAAAAGCATGGTAGAAATAATTTGACTTGATTATTATTCATTTGCATAAAGCACAAGATTATCATATATTGAATGTAAACATGTAAAATTCGCAAGGCCTTATTTAGGCCTATTTGGAAGATCTCTAAGAAGCAGGCCTAAAGTAATCCTTAAAGTAGGCTGAGGGTGAAACAAGAGCATAGATTTACAAATATTTGTCATATTAATCATTGTATTTTAGGCTATGAGCTGGTTTTGACCCGTGACACTGCCAAGCAAAACCTGTAAAGCTTTGCAGGCGTACAACTAGCGCGGCGTGGGGAACATTGTGACGCTGTGTTGCTATGAGTGTCTGCTGGGCCGTTTTTCATACTGATGGTGTTCGTGTGCGACAAATCGACCATCTGCGATTGATATGTAGGCTACGTGTTATATAAATCGGTTTCGCCTCGTCCAACCTTAATATCATTTAAACATGAGGCCACTTACCCTCCTGACACTTCGGGCGCGGAGGAAACATACCAGGGAGCAGGGAACACTGCTCTAATTGGACTACGGCACTAATTTAGGTTGCGCTGCAATCGCAAGGAAAGTGTTTGACGGGCACAAATTGCGTATTATTACAGGAAAGTAGTGTTTTAAAATGGTTTTTAGTGGTTTAAAAATGGTTCAATTGAATGGTTTAAAAGTGTATGGCTATGTGTACTTCAATGGTACAAAAATTCCATCCCACAGCCTTTGCACTCAACCATTTTTTTTTTTTACAGAATCTTCTACTTGACAAAAAGATATAAATCTCTCTCTCTCTCTCTCTCACACACACACACACACACACACACACACACACACACACACACACGCTTATAGCCTAATTATTCGTAGATGTAACATTTCACTTGTCATTTATCACTGAAAGCGTTTCGAGTCAACTACATTGCAAGAATTTGTGCGCAAAATTTGTAAGTTCAACAGGTTTAGTCACTTCTACCACAAATGAACTGAGCTCGATATGTTCATGGGATGTAAAATGCGATGCAAAAACTAATATAGGATACTGAACGTGATTCGGAATAATTTCAGAAGTAAGCCAATGAGTAAAGTAGTTAAATTTTACCCTTTTGTTTGTTGCAGAAAATGAATAAATTCAGCTCCTCTGCATGAATGCGACTTCAAGCAGCGCTGTATGCAATATTTTTTTTACCAAACAAAATCGTTCTTACCTGCCGAGGAAAAAAGAGCCCAGATCTTCAGAAGCACTAACCGGAAAAAATTTCATTTACACATCCCGAAAAATAAAATCAATATAAAGTCGTTTAAATCAAGAAAATGGATTTCAGGGAGTGGTGGAAGAGGTCCTGCTTCAGGAGTATTCTCTCGGTCTCTCGGCAGGACTCAAGTTAGACTTTGTGGTCCCTCCTTCTCGTTCCAAATAAAACGCAATAATGTCATGCCAGTTCTGTCCACATGGCGATGCTGTGGATCCACATCTTACACACCCCATGACGCCCGCTCCCATCCCTCCCTCAACTGCGCCCTGTTATCTGCATTTCAGCTTAGAGAGACGGGAAAGGCAAGAAGATTGCAGAACAACTCCTGCCTGCTAATGGCATTTGCAGCGCTGCGATGGGAACAAGTAAAATCGCAACGTTGCGCTAGTCCACGAGAACAAAGGCAACCCAAAACGCGTACAGTCAGTGTCGCATTAACACCAGACGATTTATTTACTCATAAGTTCTCGTGCTTAAATCTTTTATTTCTCTGGTTTGTCCTTGCTCGTTTGTCGTGGACATGTTCCTAACCGGAATAAATTCTTCAATATGGAATAAAAATTACACAGTAGGCCCACAAACCAGGAGTAGGGAACCCTGCTCCTCTGGAGCCATACCTCTACATGTTAAGGTCTAGTCCACGCGAAAATGCATTTGTAAATGCGGGATTTTTCCTCTTCCTTTTAAATTATAATTTTTTTTACTTTTAAAAGTGTGATTTCAAAGCAAAGAAAGCGCTGTCAAGAGCATGTGAGACCATCATGCGGCGATGATATAATTTAATGCAGCCAAAGACCATGTCGGCCAATTAAACGTCTTAAAAAGTCACTATAACGCTATAAAGGGCGTATACTCTGATGTTACAATCTAGCAACTCCTTTTACCCTGTCCACATGTAAACTGAAAACGGAGTTTTGCTGAAATCTTCACCTTGGAAGGCTTTTCGAAAGCGGGTCCCCCACCTCAAAAAGGAAGAAGACTCCTAATTATTAGGCTTCATTGAAGGAGCTGTGCCGCGATTACTGCGCATGCTCAGAACGTACATCCTAAGAAAATGAATCTGCTGGACTTCAAGTCATAATCTGATTCTATCCTTGCCAATCAGTCTTCGTTTTGTATATTATTTATATGTTTTGTTACTCCGGCATTATGCTTTTTTATATGAAGGAGCTTTTTATGGAAATTCAAGTATTTAAAGTGCTATTTTAAGCTCTAGCCAAGACACAAGAAGAATGTAAGCTGGTTGCCATCACCAACAATCACAGGAGAAGAGAAATACCCTCTAGATTTTGACTTGCAGTCCAGTGAATTTTCTTTGTTCAAAGTTGTGAGCGTGTGTGGTAATCATGACTCCTTTACACAGCTAAATTTAAATGAAAGATCCATGAGGGTGGATCTCCCTCATGTCATCTCCTCGAATACAAGCCAGCCAATTTTATGATGAATAAAGATATGTCCTGCACAACCTCTACAATTCGATAATTATTATGGCAGCTTTTTTTTCACGACTCAAACCCTGTCCAGCAGCACTACAAGGCACCTCCTGATCAGCTGAATTAATACATGCATACAGATTTTATACGATCTGTCAGGTTTTCAGTGGTCTGTTAATCATAATTTGTCATAATTCACTCTCAATTTTCAATAATTTGAACTCTCGACATTCAAAATTTTTCATTCATTAAATAATTTTCTAAATCAAGTAATCATGCTGTCTTAAATAAATCACTCAATCAGTTGCCAAGTTAGTCAGTTATTTTCTTTCATTCATGCAGTCATTCATTCATAGGACATGTAAATGAAATTCACAATGTATTTGACAATTACTTTATTTAAATTAATGAATTCAAATTCATTCAATATGAGGGGGCATCAACATCAATGTTGCTTTCACAGAAACCACATTTTTTTGTTAAATCGAGGTGCTGATCTCCCTCTACAGCCCAGTGCTGCTGGGGCCACATCTACTTCTGGGGCCCCGGCTCAACAACAGCCTGGGCCGTCAAAGAGAACATGACAGTGCTGTCCTGATGGCTTTAACCCTACAGAACGAGTTTGTAATATAGAGATATATCCATCTCTCTCTCTCTCTGTCTCTGTCTCTGTCTGTCAACATTTCCCTTAGGAATGTTACTAGTAAGTTACTACTACATGACTATTAATGATGGTAATGTCATTAGTTATAATTCAGTTGCAGCACTGATCTACATCTTCAACATCTACTATGTAACTTCAAACCTGTTGGACCAGTGTGGAGGACATTCTGGGGATATAGTAGCCTTTTGAGAATATGCTGGGGGAATATAAGCCTCGTCCATGAGACTGGTCTCATGAGAAAGTGCCAGTCAGTTTGCAGCAGTCAGTGAACATGACTGCCTGGCTGGACAATCCGCTAACCCCACTTAGCGGGCGAGCAAACGTACCACCTTTTACGCCAGTTGAAAGCTTCAGACGCATTCAAATAAATCTTCAACCTGCCCCCAATTTTGTAAAACTGTCAGTATTAGAAATCTGCAAAGATGATTTTTCGCCTCAAAATTTGAACATTGAATTTGATGACAAAATTAGCATGCGAAAATTGTAAAAAAAAATTACAGTTGATTGTCTGCTTCTCATCACTGAAATGAATGCTGGGACAAGTCAGGTTGAATGAAGCTTTTATGATGGCAGTGCTGCCTCTTTCTATCATAATTAATAATTATGGAATGGTCTGTGCTTGACACCAGCCTCCTCAGATCAGTACTTCTTCTTGATGGGACGATATTAATAAATTTCCGTAATTGGCAGAGACGGGAGCCCTTTTTTATGGCCCCAATCCCAAAAATGTGGGGTCAATCATGGAAATGCAAATAAGGTCAAAAAGGATTGATGTGGGTTGTCCATTCACCCTCAACTACACTGAAAACAATGCAACAGCACACTATTTGTTTTTGTGGCCTGCATTTAATCGCTTATTGAAAATTAGCAATGTGATAACAGCCTCCAAAAAATTGGCACAGTCAACTCTTTTCCCAGTGTGTAACATCGCCATGTACTGTAATACCTGCGGACACTGAAGACACCAGTTGGCCAAGCGTGATTTTCACTCATTCCTCTATTTCAGATGCACAACAGTACAGTATATTTGTTGCAATAAATTTGATTTCATAATGTGCCATGAATTGTCAGTCGAAGTCAGATATCTATTACAGTCACATTACAGCTCTCACGACAGTGACAACTGAGGGATCAGAGATCACACGCAGGAGAGGTGGTCTTCTGTCTGGCTCTTTATGTACCGAGATTTGACCGGATTTTGTCCAACTTCTATTACGCACTGTAGATGGTGAAAAATGCCCAAAATCCTACCAGTTTGACTTCAGAGAACTTTGTCCTCGAAACCTTGGATTATGGGCTCATGCATCTGTTCACAAATGGTGAGGCTACACCAATCGGTGCTCTTGAATCGCTTTGCCGCCATTTGTACTATTTCACTATTTGGATCCCATGTTTAACGCCAACCGGTTTTATATGACCTAATACTGCAACTTGTTTCATCATTATTTAATGATGAGTCATCATCAAGACTTAATCTTTCGTGTATTGCAAAGGAGTTCATGCCAACCTGCATCCCAGCTGAGTGAAGAAACTGACCCAAGCACCAGTCTGGTGTCATTTTCACAGGCGGAGCTCTGTGTGTTTTGAAGTTCCATGGAAAGCGTGTTTTACTGTTATTCTTTAGAACTTCATTCCTCCAAAGAAATTCCCTGTAACAATTGCTGGAATTAATTTCACGGTCTCCTAGAATTTATTTTGTTAATCAACGGCGCCAGTGCCACCTCTAACATGCTCATTTTGGAAACGCATAATTGCAAAAACAAACACCATAAGGAATTTAGAGGCCTATGATGAAAGAACAAACACACCAGATGTAATTATACGACCAATTCCACTGAAACCAAACAATTGATGAGGAATTCTGGGAACTGATTAAGTGACTATTAATAGTGTTACGTCCACGGTGATGGATAGCAGCCATTTTGAGCCGCATTTCAGCTCAGTGTCGATGACCTTATTTTGACAGCTGAATTGCCTAATTTTGCAACTGCACAACCCCAGGGACGCATTGGAATTCTGTTCATTGTTCATGGAAATTTCTGTGCCCTTCCCAAATTTACCCTGCACCAACTTTGTCTTTTGCAATTGAATTAAATTTGAAATTAGTGTGTATGTTCAATAAACAATTTCATTCAAAATATAAAGCTTCAAATAATCTGTTGTTAGGCCCTATTTTAAATTCCAGCTGAAAGCCATACCATCAGCCCACAATGACTAATTCATTCCCAATTCAGTTAAAATGTCTTATATTTAGAATTTACAATGTCTGCTCCTTATGCATGTCAGTGAGGCCTCAATGAAGTATATACTGTACCTGTTTTTTTTTACACTATATTTTCATAATGTGCCATTTCTTTAGAACTGGGGTTATGAAATCAAATATAAAGGAGAAATTTGTGTCAACACATTGAGGAGATATAACCACAGTTTACCACCACAAGAAGGTGTCAAATAATGAAGCAATTAAGTATTGCAACTTTAATGATTCACACATAGTTTAAAACTTTAAAAGTAAATTAGAAAATGGATTGTGAAGGGAAATTTTTTCACTGTTCATACGAAGCTCACATATTGAAATCTGCCTCATGAACAGGGGCAGGGGGCAGTGTGCAGAGATCAGCTGACCGTGGATGTTTGATGAATTCACATCTGAAAAACTCCACAAACCTGTTTCAACTGTCTGGCACTTTTGGTGCACTAAACATGTCCATCGTAGAACTGGAATTCACCCTTAATTTTTCATCTATTGATTGTCTCATCAGAGAGCGTATGTTCACCTGCAACCCAGCTGAATTAAGAAACTGACCCAAGCACCAGTCTGGTGTCATTTTCACAGGCGGAGCTCTGCGTGTTGAGGTTCTATGGAAAGCGTGTTTTACAGATTTTCTTCAGAACTTAATTCCTCCAAAGAAATTTGCTTTAATAATTGCAGGAATTCATTTCGAGTTCTGATACAATTTTTCGTTAATCAATGGCACCAGTGCCACCTCTAAAATGCAAATTTTGGAAACGCATAATTACAAGTACAAACACCATAAGGAATTTAGTTGCCTATGACGACAGTAATAATACACTAGAGGTATTTGTGTGACCAATTCCACTGCTACCAAGCAATTAATAAGGAATTCTGGGAACTGATTAAGTGACTGCCAGTTGTGTTATATCCACGGTGATGGATAGCAGCCATTTTTAGCCGCATATCAGATCAGTGTCGATGACCTTATTTTGACAGCTGAATTGCCTGATTTTGCAACTGCACAACCCCAGAGACACATTGGAATTCTGTTCATTGTTCATGGAAGTTTCTTTGCCCTGCGATGGGTTAGCATTCTGAAAGTTACTTTGCTAAAAGATGGAAAGAGAGAGAGAGAGAGAGAGAGAGAGAGAGAGAGAGCTCAAAATTGGGTGGCTTGGGTTTTATACCCGTCCAGCCATTTTGTGAGTTTCTTCCGTGAACAGGCCTGTAGCTCCTGCCTATAAACCTGCCCCCGAGTGTTTAACAGGGCGCAGTCCATCACATTTTATGTTAAGAACCACAGCCTGCCATCCTTTCCCAACCTCCATGAATGTGCTTCTGCGATTTACTGAATTCTTTAAAAAAAAGTTGTCATTCTACCGTCCCTGTCTTGAGTTTGTAAGCAGTTGCCCAGGACGTTTAGATTCGAGATGACATTTCCTCCCTGACTGTGTGCTCTAGGGAGTCTGTATTTATCGAAGATGGAGGGAAAATGAACAGATATTTGATCCTTGTTGCAGTGTGCTCCACGTGGGTGGTTCTTTGAGTCTTACCGCAGTAAGCAAGAATAAGCAGTTGAGGGTAAACAAGGAGAAACCAGGAGAAGCACAGTGTTGAATAAACTCGTGTAGCGCATGTGGAGTTGGATGCGTAATGTTTGGGATAAAGACTTCTGTTCATTTGGCTGTGCACTCCACAATTTTAGATCTGTAATCAAACACTGAATATGGGTTTGAAGCAATTATCTCAGCTTTTATTGTTTGTGTAAGCATTTTTAAATATTTTGCTTTAAAGATGAGGAAATGATTGCTGAATTATGGTCTATTTCAGGGCTAATGATTTTTATGCATGGCTTTACATTTGAAAGTATGCCAGTGACCAAGTCGTTTTTTGAGCATATGGGATTATTCCTGTGTGCTCCATTACTTTCTTAGTGCAAATATAAGGTTTTTAGTATCTTGTTTTGATTCTTGACTTTGCTTTGCTTTCAGAGTCTATTATTGCCCTTTGAAAACAGGAGGACCTGAGTGGTGACAGTGCAAGTGAAGGCTGTTGCTAGGAGCCATTATTAGGCTGTAAAAAACAGACAAAAAATGATCTGCTTCTGTATGGGCCAAACCTTTGACTTACTAAAATCATCTGTTTTGAGCCTGATTATGATCTCTGTTGAGCTCTATAGAGGTCTTAGTTGACCAAGGAAGATTCTCTGCTGTTGATGACGAACAACAAAGAAAAGAGCCCCTGTTCAACAGATCTGAAAGACCCATCCCTTATATCGGCAGGGGTTGATCCTTCAGTATTCCCTGCCTGCGTAACCTGTCACAAACAGACATTTTTCTGGGCAAATAGGCAGCTACAATGAAGACTTGATACTGAAAAAGGCAAATTAATACATCTGATTCATCCTAAGCACCTGCAAAGCCTTTTGTTGCAAACCTTATGCTGCCAAAGCATTTGCACCTGGGTGAGATTAGCCGCACAGGTGCTATTTGGCTTTTTAAACTGCCCCGCCCCCCACCAAAAAAAAAAAAAAAAAAAAATAGTCAAGGACATGAACACTGTGTTGCACTCATTCTAGCGGTGTGATAAAAACATAATCACATTAATAACCTTTTCAACAATGTTTTCAACAATATCGGTGCAACAAAGACCTTTGTCCAGTAGCCTCCGACACAAAATGGATTGGGGTTTAGGAATAAGTGTTGTCATTCCATGTGTCCGTCTGTCTGTCAATCCATCATGCTTCTTTTCTGGCCCCGAACTCCCAAACTTCAATTATTCTCCACAAAATTACGTATATGGATCCATCGTATTGTTTGTTGCTAAGCTAAGCAGGTGTGAGCTTGGTCAGCACTTGAATGGGAGACCACTGAGGAAAACCAGGTTGCTGCTGGAAGAGGTGTTGGTGGCCCAGTAGGTGGCGATCTTCCCTCTGGCAGAATATTCCCAAATGCCCCAGTGCAGTGACGGGTACACTGTACTGAAGGAGACGCCGTCTTTTGGATGAGACGTTAAACCGAGGTCCTGACTCACAGTGGTCATTAAAGATCCTATGACACTCTTCGATAAGAGTAGGGGGTTCCCCGGTGTCATGGCTAAAGTCCCAACTTGGCTCTTTCGATCTGCCGCCTAATCATCCCCTGATCTAATTGGCTGTGCAATTCCTCTGTCCCTCCCCACCTCTTCCCCCAGGGCTCCCTTGAAAAAGAGATTTCAATCTTAACGGGACTCCCCTGGTTAAATAAGGGTTAAATAAAAATAAATAAATAAAAAGTTTAGACGTGCCTTTTCATACCTCTGCCCATCCTCCCGTTCGTCTGCCTGTTTCTCTTCCAGGTGTTGTGTTGTGTCATAGCCTGATATCAGCCGTCCCGTTCTTTTCTGGGCTAGAACTCCCAAAACCAATCAAAGATTTCTCAGTGAAATTTAATATGGTTAAATCTCATTGCGTGGAAGTTCCTTTTCATACTTCCTGTCCGCCCTCCGGTCCATCTCTCCCTCCCTCCACTGCGCTTTATTTCCAGGCCAGTGATCAGCCGTCCCTTGGTGGCTGGTCTGAGTATTTTGTACTTGTCTTTTTTGCGAGTAAATCAATATTATATTTTCTCCCGAGATGTCACTAAAGATTTATGGATGAGGGGGCTAAGCTTATATGAGTGAAGACTGATCTGCCACTCTTCCCAAATTACTGATGATTGAAACTAATAAAGTTAATTATTATTATTATTATTATTATTATTATTATAAGTATTATTTTTGACCCCCCCTGAAATAGGCCTAGCAGCCCCCTATAAGTTTGTGAAATTAAGTTACACTGTAAGATTGTATAATAACTTGGAGTAATTCACAATATGGTGATCAGTTGAAACAACTATTTGCACTTGGGTGCTAAAATCATACCATAGTACTTTTGTACATCATACCTGAGTGTGAATAACTGCAGTATTTACCACTGCCCTGGTCCAAATATTATGTTCACCTGAAAGTTCAATCACTTCTAGTAAGCCTAAAGTCCATCAGCCCTTGCGTTGCCAAAATCAGGTCTTTGCTGAGTTGGAAAACCCAAGATCAGAAAATCATGGGTCTCCACTGTTTCTTGTTCGAATGACAGGATTTGCTACTCAGCACAATGAGCAGCTGTAGCTCATTAGTGAAAGAAACAGGTTCAGGGAAAGAGTGGAACAAACTCATCACAGGGTTTTTACCCCCCAACCACTGGACTCTCCACCGCTGATTCTTTATCTCAACGCTTGAAACGCATGACAGATTCAATAGGCCTATTTTTTCCCCAGTAGTACAGTACTGGCTTAATTCCACTTTGCCAGGTTGTCTGAAAGTTAATATTCAGAACCAATGTTGACTCAGGACTGGCAAGATTTTCCACATTACTGAATCTAAGTGGGAGGCAGTGAGAGGAAAACTGACTTTAAGCTTGATTCATAAAATTATGATTCTGTGGTGATTCTTACAGTATGAGCAGCATCATTGAGAGGGTATGTTCGGCTGTTTCCATAGCGAGAGGAAAGCCACAATGAATTGCTCCATGTGGTTTGTACTCAGTACAATCAGGTTCTTGTGTGGGCTGTGTGTATCGCTGTTTAGTATTACACCAGAAGTCCTGGAACGTGAAAGCACACTACTTGATTCTCCAATGTATACACGTGCGCACACCCGCCCATACAAACACACACACGCTCACTTACAAGTCATCATATCCAGAGCATCAAGAGACAAATTCTGTGTCAAACTGAAAAAATTTGGGGGCCACAAAGTTGGGACATCCGCTGTTTGAATTTAGGTGGAAAACTTATGTGAACACAAAAACAATTTTCAAAGATCACTTGTATTCTTTTATTCAGTGTAAGCCACTGGGCTTGTCTATGATTGACCCCTAACCTGTTGGAAGGCACTCAGTGCTGTATACTGTTAGCTTTCTGCTTGAGCTCTGAGTGATGATTTTTGGCGACACTCCTCCTTGCTCTTGTTTTTACAGATTAGGTCCAATCAAGTCCATTGAAAAATGCAGCAAATGTAGTATTTCAGCTGTTTTGATAAGTTGTTGGAGAGGGAAACATGCATTGCTATTTTTTATTATGGTGTAGTTGATGGTATAACACCATCAAAACATGCTGAAATGCAGAGCTGTGAAATGAATGATTGTACATTTCAATCCTGAGTTCATGCAGGAAAGGGTCTTTAACCTATAGCTAGAAGTTTTACATTTTGCAGTTTCAGCTGTCATTGGAGGATGCCATTGAGTAACAGTAACTATTAATTGATTTTTTTTATTTAGTTTGAGCATGAACATCAGAGCTAGGAAAGTCTGTCACAGCTTACTTGTATAATTTGAAAAAAATTAACAACAGATTAGAATAATAAATGATCTCAGGGATTTGCTGCAATCCCACGCAGATAAATGTCCATTCCATATGAACTTCAGTTACATAATGCAAAAGCAAAACCCAGGGATATGTTTTTTTTTTTTACAGACAGGAATGGTTTCCTACAATCAAACTCCAAAGCAGTTAATACCTGAGGCCAATATAAGGACTTAAGCTTCCATCTCATCCTCTAACTCCGCAGCAAGAACTGGAGAAATAACACACCCACTAACTAACCATGTCCAATGTCACAATCCCATCACAGTGGCAGGCCATATCGTTGCTGACAGGTGGAGAGCGGTGTTTTGCATCATCTCAGTCAATACAACACCAATGCACAAAGCGTATGTGGTTGCATCAGAAATGGCTGCATTGTAGAGCCATTAAACAAAATATAAATTGATCTGGATGCCAAAACAGACGAAGGAATGTGGTTGGCCCCATTTCCCCTGCACAGCATGCAGTGTCTTGGTCAGGTTGTCATTGTTAACAAATAAGGAGTCAATTATCGTAAACAGTGAGAGGGCCTGCGTTAGGGGAACAGAGCCCAGCTGTGAAGCGCTGCGATACAATTCCCTCACCTGCTGCTGTTAAGTCTCTATTTCAGGCCTGTCCTCCACAACCTCACCACATTTCCATGTAAGTAGATGTATGGAAGCTTGATTTGGGTGTAGTTTATTTGTGTACGTCACACGCGTGATGTGTATACACTGAGCGTAAGCGCAGATGTAAATTCAGCAGTCGTTTTTTCCCTAGCTCTTGCCAGACCCTGCAGTTAGATGTGGGAGGATCCCGGTGTTTCTGCGCAGCAGTGACTCACTCAGGAAGTTTTTCCCCCCATTTTTCTTTCCCTATGACTCGTGCCAGACTGAAACTTAATCAGGGAAAATTTCTGCTACTTTTATGGCCACAAAACTGCAATTTTTCATTTTCCCACAGTACAAGCATGTCGTATTTTACCATAACCTTTCCTGATTTCGGCCTGGTCTCGCAGACCATACTTGTCTATTCCGTGATTTTCCCGAGTCGAGACATTTGTACTAATCCTATGAATGTGAAACTCCTCACATCTGAATATTTACAAGAGGAACTACAAAAGTAAATTAGCAAAATTTTGTATTTCTAACGTAAATTTAGGGAAGCTTTTCACGTAACATAAACTGACCTACCAGTTAAAAAATCCGTCTGTTGATTAAAGTCTGTGAGACCTTTCAGAGATTGCTGCCTGGCTCAAGCATAATGTTGTCCAGAACTGTAGGAGTGGTTGGTGTGTGTGTGTGTGTGTGTGTGTGTGTGTGTGTGTGTGCAAAGTGCATATGTGTGTGGTCCTTCCATATTTCCCCATTTCTGGCAAGAACCTTTACTTTCCTTAAAATGAGAAATTTTGCACATACATGTTTGTGCACTTGCACGCCTATGAATATGTATGTATGTGAGCATGATAGGTAGCTACATGCCCATGTGTATATGTGTGTGTTAAGTGTGCTCATGCATATGTATGTGTGTGTTTGTGTGTGTGTGTGTGTTGGGGGGAGACGCTGTGTCTGTTCCCTTGGGAGTATTTCGATGACTCACTCACGAGGAATGACCTGCTGCGTTTCTCTTCAGCCTCGCTATCACTGGACAGCCTTCACTGCAGCCGCATGATTTCTCTCACTCTGTCTTTGCTATTGATCATCACAGCAGTGGCCATGTGCACTGTAACACACTGCATGCTTATCTGTCAGGATTGTGTCAGATTTTCTATTATCTGCTGCCCCTGAATAAGATTAAAACATGAGATGTTCTTATTGGCATACCATAATACGGAGATTTCTGTAAATTTGCAGTAGATATAAATTTCTTATGGAGTTCTTAATGCCTCACCAAAATCAATTGCAACTCAAAGGTGTCTGAAAACTTCATGGTTTGTTTTGTAATTTGTCATAATGCATTCTTCTTTTGGCTCTCTAGTAAGTAGTTGATGATGAAATTCCAGGGATCTATCAATTATGACAAAGCCTGCATTTGATCCCAGAATTACTGCAAAAAAAAATTTCTGCCAAGAATGGACACCTTTTGTTATGTTTGGGACTTGGGCTGATTGACTGGGAAAAAGAGTGAACTCAGTATGTAGCTGGTTGTATTGGAATCCTTGTGCACATTTTTCTTTTGAGATATAAAGATTGTGAGTTGAAGTTTACAAGACTAATAAAGCTTTTTCCTTATTAAAGTGTACTTTCTTTCTTTTTGTTTTTTTGTAAAATAGACCTCCAGAAAAGAAACTGTGACTGCCTTGAGGGTGGAATCAATTTGGCCTTCTTTGGCCAGTGGCACTAGGTAATTGTAGCCCCCCAGATGAAGTTGGGTCGTTATTATGGATTCATACGTGTTGTGTCCGCCGCCGGAGGCTGCAATTTTTGACCGATTACTTTCATATTTGGTAAGGACATGTGTTATACTTCCCTTATGACACCTATTGATTTTGGTTGCCATGGTGACAGTATTGGCAGAATAATACGCCAATTAGTGGCAAAACAGAGATTTCATTGTGGACGCAGTTTAGGCTGCAAATTTTGACCGAGTACTTTCATATTTCATATGGACATGTGCTATACTTCACTTATGACACCTATTGCTTCAGTTGCCTCATCAAATACGACAGAAAAAAGGGGGTAAGCAGGCTAATGGAGGCTACATCCATGCGGTCGCAGCCGACTGGACAGTCTATTTTTACCCAGTGGTCATTCTAGGTGGCATGATATTATTCCTCCGATGCGCAACAAAGTCAACATCTTATAATGCACAACAAATCTAAAATTAATTAGAGCAATTTTCATTGCAAATTGGTACATGGCCGAATGTTATGAAACGATGCAGTTTGTTATTAGTGTGTTTAGTGTTTATTATCTGTGTGTGAACTTTTGGTGGTGGTCGGAGGGGCCCTAGGCACATATTGGCAGCCACGCTTCCGTCAGTCTGCCCCAGGGCAGCTGTAGCTACAAAAACATAGTTTACCACCATCAGAGCGTGAATGTGTGAGTGAATGAATAATGTATCCATTGTGAAGCGTCCTTGAGTGCCCAGAAAAGGAGAAAAGCGCTATATAAAATTGATGCATTATTATTATTATTATCCTGCATTACAGATATTGAATTGATGACATTTTAAAAAATATTACAAATGATTGTATTCATCTGTCTTATCTCATCAAACTGGGTCATGTGACCACTGCTGTGCATCAGAGGGTTAACTGTTGATTTGAAATTTGAAAGACCATCATCAAGACTACGGTTTGACCCTTCGGCGGGTTTATGCATGTTCGCTTTCAAAACTCCAGGTCTCCTGCACCATTTGCCACTCCTCGGAGTGAGTGATGTCACAGTGGTGCTGAGCTCCCAGTAGAGCAATGGTGAAAGTCAGCGAATTGGGGATAAAGGCCTCTTTCAGGAGCAGCGTTCTTTTCTTGCCAAGACGAACTGAGGCGGGGCGAACAAACAGGCCTGGGAACAACTGTCTGCATTAATGCTGTGAGCAGATGGGTTCCATTGGATCACCCCTGTAAACATGTGTCAGCCAGTCTAAATTTAAAAGCCTTTAACTTCAACGTTTCAGTGCCTTGTTCCTTCTGGACCACTTGAAAATTTTATTTGTATAGCTCCCTTCACAGAAAGACTGTCATAAAGATGCTTTACAGTAGTGCAAAAGGGCAGTGCCTGGCCTTTAAGCCAAAAATAGCAAATGAGTTTAACAAAAAAATAAATCTATAAAAATTCCCAGTAGGGAGAAAAACCCTCAAACAGTGGTGTGAAAAAAACCTCCCAATGGGAAGAACTCTCAGGAGGAACCTGACTATAGTAGGGGAGCCCATCCTTTGCTTGCTGGCAAATTGTATTTCTACCGCATTACGCCCAATTGGTTGCTCAATGTGGCGAGTGGTTTGTCAAGGATGGCAATGTTTTAGCCTCATGGATTCCCTGATGTGGCAGGCAAAGGCCCCAAACACACTATCGCCTGGATTATGGGCAGCAAGTGTATGGGCGTCAACGTTAGGCAATGTACAACGTTAGGGATGTATAATCTGATAATGTTAGCCAAGTATTGTTTGAATACTGCTGGTTAAATACTGTAAGTTTAAATAAGTTAAGCCAATCAGCTACCCGACACAGAACTCATAATCAAATATTCATTTACACCTAGCGATTGAGGCTGAGCCTAGCTGCCAGCTGTATAGCTACAATTAATCAAGAAACATAACCATGACTTTAAATCGTGTAGCTAGGTTACTTATGGCAAAAGAAAAACTCATTATCAAGCTACCAAACATGCAGATCCAGTAACTGTACCGGAGTGGTTTGAGGGTTTTATATCTATCATGTGTGGCAGCAGAGGCTGGTTATGAAAGATTTACAGTGATTAGCACTGAATAAAGATAGTATCTAGCCATTTAGTGGGCTGAAAGGAACAGAGGCAAGGCAGTGTCCTTTATGAATCAGAACACTGCCACAGGCCACCACCAAGCAGCTCGTCCAAATTGTCTGCTAGTTAAACCAAGAACTTTGTACTAGCTTTACCGTTAGCTAGTCAGAAATCTTTACCCTCGACAGACGTGCATTATTCCCCGCAACAGAGTGCCAAATTCTGACAAGAGGGGATTTCTCCTGAATCCTGCCAATATGAAAGTGCATTCCTTGTGTTTTAGGCCTAGTCCACATGTACACAGGAATTTTAAAAAACATAGTTTTTTTCTCAGCAGTTTGGCCTTCTATACATATGTAAACAATGCCTTACGTCACTAAATCTAACATTTTTGAAAACGCAGTCCAGGGTGAAGATTTTCTAAAACACCGGTTTCTGTGTATCTGTGTTGGCGTGCAAAATGGAGTTTTTGGAAAACGATGATGTTGCCGCTCATTTTGCACAAGACCATGGTTGCGCTGTGTGATTTCCTTCTCTGGTATCAGACCATTTAAATGTAGACGGTATTGCCACCTATTGGCTCAGAATACTTTATTTGATTGTTTGTGGCAGTTTTTGCATTCTGATGTGGACAAATTTTTTTTCCTAAAAGGCACAGAAAAATATCCTTTTTAAAAAATACCCATGTACCTGTGGACTTGGCCTTAGACTCTCCAGACTGTCCCCGCTTATATTCAAAAAATGTCTATCATATACCAGGAGGTGCAAGTATGAAACTATCATTTTTTGTCACCTAGAATTGTAAAGTTCTGTTTTGTATGAATTCATAATACTCTTGAAGAATTAACTGTCTTTTTTCCTACAGCCGTTGAGGTCATGGAATAGGTTCAACTGTTCCTTTTGATCTTGCTCTTTGAAGTTGCCGTCGCTATTGGGCTCATCCTTTGTATAGAATTCTATAGTAATAATAGAAACTGACAAACAATAAACTGATTAAAGTGGGAATTTCTTGCATGCTAGAATTGATCATACAAAACATTTCTCGTAGGTGTGAATTGGGCTTTTTTGGTATCGTACACATAACCGAGGAGCATGCCTGCAAATTGACATGATCCAGCATTCTTTGGTGCAGTATGTAGTAATTTGGTGCAGTAGTAATAGGGCTGTCATGTTCCAAGTTGTTTGACTAAAACTTAATCATTTCTTAAAAGATTCAAGTTTTAGTCCTATGCACAAGTCATTTTAAATGTGAATATGTAAAATTTCTTAGACAAAAATTCTTAAATGGTGGGACAAATAATTGTAAATTGTCCCCGTGAATTGTTTTGTTGATCATTTTGGCCAAGTTTACATCACAGATATATGTACACTTGACACATCAATACTTTTATGTATGAAAATAAGTTTTTAAGTTATTTTTTTGTTGTGTGTCCCATGGAAATTTGATCGGCCATCGCCACGTGGGAGGTCACACAGGACAGAGCCCAAACCGCATTGATTTCCCAATTTTGTGGCCAGAGCACCTACAATTAAAAACACATGCTTAAGCTTTTAACGTCTTTTTACGTCATGCTTTTTTTGCACTAAATCATGGAGAGTAGTATTAATGAGAGTGTCGATAAGTACCAGTATCAATAAGCAGGATCGGCATTGATACTGCTATTGATAAAATCCTAATGATGCCCACCCCTTACTGTAACACTGGAAATCTGTGATAATGTGCCTTTGCTTCATTTATATTATCTATGAATGAGTCGGGACTAATACGATTGATCCTTCTTGAGATACACATGAAGGAAAATGATTTGCCCGTGCTAAAGAGCCAGTTATGAGAATGCAGGTTCAGTTTATTCCTGGATTAAATTAGGCCTGGCAGGAATCTTCAATCAAAAATGATTTTAGTCCTAAACCAGGATTCATCTCTGTCTGTGATACGGGTGTTTTGTGTCGAGGAAATTTCTAGCTTATCCACGTTTAACTAAACCAATGTAAAAAAGAATGTCTTGCTGGACAAACATCTAGAAAACATGAGTGAACTGTATTGCAGCCAAAACATAAGCTGACTTATTTCTTGTATTTGTTGTTTTCAACCGAGGCCTATTTTCTTATTTAGATTAGTGCCACAGTCTCAGCCAGTACTCCAATGACCTCAGCCTCCGAAGATTTTCTTGTCACGATGAACTTGTATGCCATTATAAAGTACAATAGCACCTGTTTTTCTCGGGAACGTGCTGCATTTTTACATAGCAAGAAGATACAGGGAGGAAACAGGGATCTACTGCAGAGCGTTAAGCTGTAAATTAGTTTCTTCATTTTTCTTTGTTTTCATCTTTTTTTCTTGGTATTTTTTCCTTAGAATTCATATTGCCGGGCATCCTGCGCTTTCTACTCTCGCTTGGGGGAAAATTGGCTGCAGATGTCAGCCAGTCAGATGCAGCTGGGAACGGTTAGGCTGACGTGCGCATTGCCAACGCTCTCCTGCCAACAGCAGCTCCCTCGCGGAGGCAGAGTTTCCGACCCGCGGCTGCTCCTTCAGGAGGACTCAGGAAGTGGACCTGAGAACCCAGACCTGCAACAGCCAAACTTCTGTCTCCACACCACAACATGGCAGACTCTCTCGCATCAGTGTTCCTGGCTTGTTCACCGGAACCTTTGGAGTTCTCATTTGTTAAAAAGCTTTGACAACAATTATGAGTATTGTGAGAGAAAGATAAATGCATGTAAAAACAGATTTGTAGGTCTTCACCCAAACCTTCCATTGTGAGCTCCGCTTTGTGAAATAATCTCTACTGATGATCTCCTTTATCTCCTTTGGGGCTCATTATTATCTAAGCTTGGTCCAGAGGCAGAAATCAGGATCTTGCTCCAAAACATAATACACTTCAACTTTCTCTGGGGGAGAAAAACGATGTCTCATCTTCATGGAGGAGCCCTTCTAGGTTGCCTCTGTCATAGGTTTGAAAAGAATGAAACCGCCCTTATTTATTCAGTTTGTCTGACTTAAAACCTTGAACAAGATTGGGATCCTCTATGGCCAACTCACGACATGTAGGATATTTGTTTTTACCAATTACTGTTGGTTGATTGTGCTTTGATAGACTAATTAAATGCTGCATAGCAAGGAAAAACCGTGGACAGTATGGATCTCTAGGACCAGGGTTATTGTCCAATGTTTTATGGAACCATAAGGTTCCCTTTGTAACTCTTTTCCCAGAGTGCATAGCCTCAGTATCAGAAAGGAGCTTAACACCACTTTGAATGTCATGCATTGAATTCATCTCATATCTTGTGTGTCTGGGTTTAACCATCAAAATCTGACATGCTGTGAAAAAAGTATTTTCCCTCGGCCAATTTCTTTTATGTTATGCATATTTGTCATTTGTATTTAAATTATTCAGATTATCCAACTAATTTTAATACCAGACAAAGACAACATATAAACAGAAAAAAAGCAGCTTTTAACCAATCATTTCATTTTTTGTTCATTTATTGAAGGTGAAGAGTTATTCAAAACCCAGGTGAAAAAATAGTTGCCCCTCTAATAAGTATTTGTGCTGGCCTTGGCAGCAACATCTGTAATCAAATGTTTGCAATAACTGGCAGTGAATATTTTACATCGCTTTGGAAGATTTTTGGCCCCCTTTTTCTTCTATTTTTGCAGAATGTTTTAATTCAGACAAGTTGGAGGGTTTTTTGAGCATGTGCTGCTTGTTGAAGGTCATGTCGTAGCATCTCAATTGCATTCAAGTGAAGACTTTGACAAGACGACACCAAAACCTTAATTTGATTTCTTTTTTAGTGAATCAGTGGTGGACTTGTTTTTATTCTTTGGATCTTTGTCTTGCTGCATAACCAAGCTGTGCTTATAAGCTTTAGGTCACGCACTGAAGACCAGACATTCTCCCTCAGGATTTGTTGTTATGGCACGGAATTTATGGTTCCATCAATTATGGCATGTTTCCCAGCTCCTGAAACAGCAAAGCAGCCCCAGACCATCACATTTCCACTGCCATGTTTGATTTTTGGTATGTGGTCTTGTTATGGAATGCAATCTTAGCTTTATGCCAGATAAAACAGGACCCATGTCCTCCAAAAGGTTTCACTTTTGACTCAATAGTCTGGGGAGTATTTTGCCATTTGGTAAGTGAGAGATAATAAACCGTTGTGTTTTTCTTGATTTCTGCCTTGCAGCTCTCCCATTGATGCTGTTTTTACTTTGTTGCTTTCTTCTGGAATTATGAACATTGATCTTAACTCAGCTGAGCGAGGCCTGCAGTTCTTTAGATTTTAATCCAGATTCTTTTGCAACCTCCTGGATGAGACGTCACTGTGCTGTTGGCAAAATTTTGGTTGACCAGTCACTCTTGGGAAGGTTCACCACTGTTTCAAGTTTTCACCATTTGTAGAAAATGGCTTTCACTATGGTTTGCTGGAGTCCCATAGCCTTAGAAATTGTTTTGCCATCCTTTCCAGACAAAAAGATGTCAACAACTTTGTTTCTCATCTGTTCTTAAATTTCTTTGAAATGCAGCATCCCGTGCTGGTCTCTGCCTCATCCACATTGCTTGATACAGTCTATTTTAGTGATGTTTGGTTTCAACAGGGTTAGCTGTAATCATGCCAGTGTACATGTGTGTAGCAACATTGAAGTCATAGGAAGTCAATCTCAGAGTGAAGATGCAGTTTGGATCTGACCTGAGCTAACCTCCTGAGAGAAAGGTACTGACTCCTCATGGGGCACAGATGCTCAACTCTCAGGGCCGTAACAGTTGAGATGTGAAGTCGTGAGGTTAGAAGGTGAGGTACTTCTACCAGCCATGAACATCAATCTGCTCAACAGTGATTTCACTGATCAGCTTTACCCACTGGCTAGAGAATTGTGCTGTTGGGCAGATCCAGGCCATTGGAACAACATATTGGGGAAAGCCTTCGTTTTCTGAGCCCAGGTTTTACAGCTTTTGCTCAGCTTCATTGTTTACCCAACTGAAGAGTAGTGTTCTGTAGGCTCGAGGTCAAATTATTTCAGTTTTGTCAATTCAGGAAAACAATCACAGTTGCACTCATTTTCAGATTTGACTGAATTTAAATTAGTTTGACCACAAATGTGCTTGCATGGTGATGGCGGAGGCTAAACTTAACTCATACCAATTTTGTCCGTGTGTAGCTTTATAAATTTGTGAACATTTCCTCAGGAGCCCTCCACTGAAACTTTCAAGGAGCTTTCCATATCAGTGTCTAAACACCTTTACTTAAAATAGTTTGTAGACATTCTGGGGCAAACCCAGGATCTTCAGTTTCACAAAGCGAGTCACCGTTTCACCTTATACTGCAGACAAAGTGCTCTCATTGCTGCAAATCACTGATTCTCTGCTTGTTAGCAAAGCTACAATTTCCAAACCAACATGACATCAGGATCCAGCAACTGGCAGCACTGAGTTCCTCTCATTTGTTGTCCCCGCCTTACTTGGCTGCAGTAATTGACTTTCATTCTGAGAATGCTGCTGAAGACCACCCTGCAAAGCAAAAACAGCTGCAGCTCTACGGCAGCATAAGTGCAATCACAAAACTACCAAGGAGTGTCAGTGTTTTATTACTGATCCTTCATGTTCACCAACAGAATCTGCTCAGGGCATGGCCAACATCCTATAAACCTGTCCAAATGTTCTTCAGACTGTGTATGAATTGTGCTCAAATTGAGGACTTCCTTTGTTCGAGAGAAGTTTCTCCTTTTTGGTAGGGGCGTGCGGATGATTCAGTACTGTACTCAGAAAACAATTTAGCAACCATGATGAGTGAGCAACATGAGTGAAATTTTGAATTTGATGCACTATTAACTATAACTGCTGAACAGAAAAGGAGAGGAAAAAAATAGGGAATACGCAGGTATGTCCCACGTTTATGTGGTTATTGTTATACACTAATGCCACCAAAATTGCTAGGCTTGATGTTGTCTTGACAAAGTACTGGCATCAAATTTGAATCTCTCAACATTTGTGAAATTTAGGGTGTTGACAAAGATGGGGCCTTATCTGTTAATAAAGCATAAATGAATATTAACCCTTTCATTACCACTGTCGCATTTCCGCAACAGCGCCAATCCCGCATCACTTACCATTGTCGCTATTTTGCGCCTAGATAAAGTCCCTCACAAAAACTGTCAAAGCTCCGCAACAAAACACCTCTTTGGACGAGTCTGGTATCGCACAACACGTCAGTGATGTCATCAGGCTTCCTGTAGTTCCCAGTCCTCTAGTTATGCACAGTCCCCCGCTGACGTCACCGCCATTGCAGGCAGTGCGAGCTGCAGCACGTGTATCTCCGTTTGTACAGAAATGCGCGTGTATCTCTGTTTCTACATAAATCCTATAGAGGTGAAATCTTCTTGTCTTGACAAACCGAAATCCCCATTTTCTGTTTTTACTCTTGGAAAAACTACGCAAAGACATGTGCCAATGGAAAGGTAAATGTATTTTAACGTTTTCTGTACATAAAACTGTCCATTTCTGGCGTTTTTAGTTCAGAAAAGGGGGTGAAAATCCACAAGCAATATCATGCTATGACACGAAAATTTACGGTAAACAAGGGTTGTCTTATTCCCTGTAAGCGGCAGTGAAAGGGTTAACAATAATTATGCAGTTTTTTTTTATTCAAGATTGGCAAAGCATTGTAGGCAAGGTCCACACAAATTCGAAATTGATTGGTGAAAACTTGTTGGCTGTTGCGGCAGTGGCGTAATGACTGCTGGTCCATACTATCCCCAAGACTTTTGCACGCAGGATACTGTTTCAAATAGCAAGCTTTTCGTCCACCTAGCGCAGAACGAGAAGCAAATTCAATATCAGCTAAGCTCCAGTATTACCAAGCCAAACAGATGGGGTTTCATGATACTGTAATTGGGACTTAAAGTTGAGTAGGCCTGTTGTGTAATGTTTGTGAGAAAAGGTTTCTATTTCCCTGGTGGTCACCATCCAAAGATGAGATTGACAGAATATTAAAAGCCACTGTTTAAAGGGGACATCATAGGAACTCAATGGACGCAACTATAGGACCATCTTCAGCCATGAAAATTAGGATCGGTGTAAATGAATTGCATAACATTTTCACCACTGTTGAATTTTAAGTTTAACTTAAATTTTGGCCCATACAAATAGAGTAAAAGAGTGGTATACATCTGGTGTCATTTAATGAAAATTATTCCTTTATTTCTGGGAAAGGAGGAGTACTTGCAAACTACCTGTAAATCTTATTCAATGGTTCCTGATGTCCATATAGCCAGTAGAATTGGTATATCAGAATGCAACCCTGGAGCAAATGTTGGAAGTGGTGACGAGGTCAGGATGGGGTCTTCTAGGGTAATAACTAAAAGTTCACCCCTTCTTTATGAACAGAAACCAACAGGAAATAGCACTGCACTTTCAAGCTTTGAAAACAGACTTCTTTTGATTCCTTTATTCCAAGACATGAAATGCATATGTACAAACTTTTGGGTCATTCCATGTCAAATCAACCAATTTTCTCAAAAGTGAAAAAGTTAATGTCTCAGAATTTCTTCAAATTTTAACCAGTTGTGAAGTGACCATATTTGAGAACATCTGCAAATTTTCTAAAGGTTCTAATGTAAATTGTGACCCTCAGCCCCATAAATATGAGAGGGGGGTGCATGCCCAAAATCGCACCCCTTATTCTGAACAGGTTTTCAAATGCCTGTAACTGGAAAGATATACAACTTAGACGACTGAAATTTGGTAATCCCACAGATATTTTTGTAAAGAATACCTGGCCAAAATTTGGCAGAGTTTGATCAAATAAATATGGTTATTTTGGCTGCCCCAAAATGGAAAAAAAGGCATTTTTACTTTTTCCGAGAATGATTTTGTTAGTCTCTTTTGGCCCGCTATATTTTACCTACATAGTTCAAATTGCTGCCATATATTGTCAGACTCCCTGACTACCACTCTGTAGTTCATGGAGCAAGTAACTATCATACTTTGTCTATTATTGACCCTTCAAATTTCGAATTTAGCCATTTTTGCTCAATTTCGGAGGCAAAAATGAAGATGTGGGACAGGTCTTAGATCACCAAATTTGGCCTGTACACAGATCTTAAATGTCGAAACAACATATTAAAATTCTAGGATGGTTTTCTGTCCCATTCAGATTTTATTGCAAGTTGAAAATAGAGGTTTTTATTCAATAATCAGATTTGCAATATCTATCATTTTATGCACTTTTCATACATTTCAAGCCCCTGTCAACCACAGTTGGCTGCAAAGAATGTCCTGAATGGGATTTGCTACCCTGGCAGGGCTTGTACCATTATCATTCTGATATTAGGCCATTATGTCTCCTTTGCCACACCATACAGTTTTGCACTTCTTGAAATAGCTGCTGACATCAGCACTAATCCACTGTGCAGTGTGCATAGTTCAGAGATCAGGTACATATGGTGTGGTGCTGCTGAGCAGAAAGTGTACATGTACAAATGGCATCTTTAAACCCATGTACTTTGGGATCATCCCTTGGTGAAGCTGAGAAATGCCATCAGCTGCTTTATGTGAGAAATTCTGGACTGATATTATGGACAAGTTTGCCTCCAGCAGAGCAGAGTTTGATTCTGAAAAGAGTGCTCTT
The DNA here is from genome assembly GCA_029721435.1 of Gymnothorax reevesii. NCBI lineage: Eukaryota > Metazoa > Chordata > Actinopteri > Anguilliformes > Muraenidae > Gymnothorax > Gymnothorax reevesii. The sequence goes on along the minus strand of CM056587.1, from coordinate 4,640,029 downwards.
GATCTCTGAACTATGCACACTGCACAGTGGATTAGTGCTGATGTCAGCAGCTATTTCTAGAAGTCAACTTTTCTGCCATTGGTTGATTTGACATGGAATGACCCTGTTTTCTTCTGTTGAGTAAATGATTTTTAAGTCAAATAACTAAGATGCCCAAGTGTAGTAAACTGCTGTGGAGCTGTAGATATGAAGAAAACTCATGTTTGCATTGAAATGCTGCTTTTTACCTGACCGAGATGATCTTCTTATACTATTTTAGTTCCCTATCCTGAGATCAAGGAAGCGACAGCTTGCGCAGGTGCTTGTAATCAGAACTAATTTTCCTGAGAAAAACATTTTATTGCTTCTTCCTAAATTCAGCTGAACCTCAATCAGCTGAATAAATCAACGTGTGCAGATATCTATAAATGCTTAATTAAGAACAGTTTTTTGTCCTTGGGACAGTTGGAGATTCCTGCATTCATTGAGGTGCATGATTATCATCATTGACGCTTCCTGGGAAATATAAAGCGCTTCGCTCATAGATCAGATAACTTTGATGGAAATCAGTGGTGAAGTTCTCAGGAACAAATTTGCACTGCAGCTGCAAACGTTTCAGAGCAACAACTCGAGGGAACAAAAATATGTGAGGGATACTGAGTTTCAATTCTATTGAACATCAAAACATAAGAGTCTCACAACTGCTTTAGAGGTCCCAGAACTGTGAGCCCTCACTGTAAAAATAACTTCAACTTGGAATAAAATTGTGTCTTGGCCATCATAGGAAGTCAAACTTGTGAAGACTTGAGGACCCGTTGGATAAATGTGTACAACTGATCTTCTCAAGTTGACCTAGAAATTACTCTATTAAGATGAAAAGTTGCTTTGTTTAGAAGCAACTGGTAATGGAATTGGTGCTCACAGAAATGCAGCCAGTAATTACTACCCCAATTCCGAAATTGTTGGGACAAAGTGTAAATTGTGAATAAAACCGAAACGCAATGACTTTCAAATCACACCAGCCAGTATTTTATTCACAATAGAACAGAGATAACATAGCGAATGTTGAAACTGAGAAGTTTTACACTTTTATCCACAAAATGAGATCATTTCAAATTTGATGGCTGCTACTGGTCTCAAAAAGGTTGGGACAGGGGCCTGTTTACCATGATGTAGCATCCCCTCTTCTTTTTTTTTTTTTTTTTAATTTGGCATCTCCAATCCCACCCGAATCTGGAATGCCCAATTGGCGAACTATGTACAAAGCTTGCTCGTATGCGACCCCTTGCTGCCAACTCAGGATAGTGAAGACAGTTCACGGCTCTCCTCCGAAGCACGTGCCTGTCAGCCACTGCTTCTTATACACTCATTGGTTGAATCTTCGCAGGTTCAGAACGAAGGCGGAGGATACCCGGTCATGAACAAACTTTGAATCTTCCTGAAGAGCGCCTGTCTCGCCAACAGGAGGTGCTTGAGCAACGAACAAAGCTGTTTACTTATATCCCCTTACCCGGCAGTCCCTTCCCAATTTGAATCCCTGTAGCGCGATGGCCAATTGTGCGCTACGCTGAAAAAGCTGCCGACCACTGCCGGCTGGTACGACCGCGGCTCGAACCCGCGACGTAATAGTCACTATTGCACTGCAACGCAGTGCCTTAACCGAGTGAGCTATCCGGCAGCTCCCCCTCTTCCTTTTAACACAGAGTGGAGGCGTCTGGGCATTGAGGAGACAAGTTTCTTGAGTTTAGCCATTGGAATTTAATCCCACTCTTGATTAATACAGGCTTCCAGCTGCTGGAGAGTTTGGGTCTCTTTGACAGACTTTTCGTTTAATTATGCGCCAAATGTTCTCAATCAGTGAAAGATCAGGACTACAGGCAGGCCAGTACAGCACACAGACTCTTCTACTACGGAGCCATGCTGTTGTAATAGCTGCAATATGTTGTTTTGCATTCCCTGCTGAAGTACACAAGGCCTTCCCTGGAATAGATGTCATCTGAAGGGGAGCATATGTTGCTCTTAAACCTTTATATACCTTTCAGCATTCATGGTGCTTTTTAAAACATGCAAGTGTCCCACACCATATGAACTAATGCATCCCCATACCATCAGAGATGCTGGCTGTTGAACTGAAGGCTGATAACAGGAGGGGTGGTCTTTCTCCTCTTTAGCTCGGAGGACACAATGCCCATGATTTCCAATAAGAATGTCAAATTTGGACTCAGAACACAGAACACTTTGCCACTTTGCTACAGTCCATCTTAAATGAGTCTTGGCCCACAGAACACGACGGCGCTTCTGGATCATGCTCAACAATGGCTTCCTTTTTGCATGATAGAGTTTAGGTGGCATCTGTGGATGGCACAGAGGACTGTGTTTACTGACAGTGGTTTCTTGAAGTATTCCTGGGCCCATTTTGTGATGTCAATGACAGAATCATGCCGGTGAGTGATGCAGTGGCGTCTGAGGGCCCGAAGATCACAAGCATCCAGTAAAGGTCTTTGGCCTTGTCCCTCACGCACAGAGATTTTTTCAGTTTCTCTGAATCTTTTGATAATGTTCTGCACTGTCGATGATGAGACCTTCAAAGCCTTTGCAATTTGATGTTGAGGAACATTGTTTTTAAAGTATTCCACAATTTTTTACGCAAGCCTTCACAGGTTGGAGAGCCTCTGGCCATCTTTACTTCTGAGAGACTCAGCCTCTTTAAGACCTCCCTTTTATAGCCAATCATGTTACACACCTGATGCCAGTTAACACGGTAACTTGTTAAATGTTCTTTCGGCTGATTCTCTTATATATTACTAGCCTTTTCAGCCCTTTTTTGTCTTTGTCTCATCTTTTTTGAGACCTGTTGCAGCCAGAAAATTTGATATAAGCTCATTTTGTGGGTGAAAATGTAAAAAGTCTCAGTTTCAACATTTGAAACGTTATCTGTGTTCTATTGTGAATAATATATTGGCTCGTGATCTGAAATTCATTGCTTTTTGATTTGATTCACAATTTACACTTGGTCCCAACTTTTTCGGCATTGGGGTGGTACAGCCCACTCGACTCTGAACATTTCTGAGCCAAGGGACTTCAGATGAAAAGTGAAGTCTGGTACAGCTGAGAGCTGTGCTATATCCATGTTGAACAAACAAATAAACAAATTAAAGCTCTTACTTCAAGTCCCATGTTTGTACTGGGCAGGTCCATCAATTATGGAGCTAATGATGACTCACATACCGCATGGCTGTCTGATGCTGAATTCATTTTGTTTCAAAAAATATCTTGACAATCTAACCATTGATTTACAATGAGAAATCCAAAATTGCCCCCAAAATTATCATGGCCACAGAATACTGACCCTTCTTGCTATCCAAGCACATTTTACATGATTCGTTGTAATGAAAGGGAGTTTGGAGTCCACCATAAGTGCATTATTTAGATGGATGAGTACAACATTTTTGTATTCTAAACTGACATGGCAGTACCAGCTGGAATGTATCGACTCTTGAGTTGCTTTGTAAGTTCAGTCGGGGGGCCTGTGTTACATATTGCTTCTTATCAGCAGACCACAATGGGAAATCCACGGTGTTTGGGTGGGCATAGTTAACTTTTTTCTTTCAATGCTGGAGTACAATGGGCACCATAATTCATTGGACTGTGACCCATTTTTACTCCTGGATAAGCGAAGCTTGGGAGGGAGTGTTGTGATGAGTCGAGCGTCACTCACTAATCAATCGATCGATCAATCAAATTATTGCCGTTAGCCCAACCATGAGTGGTGAGATTCACTAACAGCTTATCCAGGAGTTAACGAGAGTGTGACTTTGATTGTTATTTTGGTTCTGCTGGCTGAACCAATCAATGGGTCTGAGTTCATTCAAACATACATTTTACATGCTGTAGAGGAGGCTGAAATCGAATAAGTCCTCAAATAAAGCAGGAACTGGAATTGGTGGCAGTACAGGCCTGGCAGAACATGACACAGGAAGACACCCAGCCTCTGGCGACGTCTGTGTGACAGACTTCAAGCAGTCATTGCTTGCGTAGGATATGCAACCGAATGCTAAACGACATTGTAGATAGTCACATAGTTAGTATTAATCATGTGTAATAAATCTTATTTGGGAATCTAAATGGTACCTTGACATTTGACCTTAAAAGGTCAAACTTTGAAAGCACATGTACCCAAGAAATGCATCAACTCTTTAAAGAGCTAAAATATGTGCAAGGGGGAGGGTTTGCCGTGCCTGCACTGCTAGTTTCTCGTTAAGTCACAGTGCTGCCTCATTTTGCATGAGTCACTCCACACAGCTAAAGATTCTAGGATTTACCGAGGCGCTTAAACTTCAGGAAGTGTGAATTAATATGATTAGAGAATTGGGAATTCATCTTGGAGGCTGTGATATTGCTTTGTCTTTTTTGTGTGTGTCCATAAATCTTGAATTAAAACAGTGAACAAGGTCCATGAAACAATTTTCCCCGATAATTCATATACCGTACCTCTCCTCCCGCTTACAGTTCTCTGTCTGCCTATCATTATACCTACATAGTCCTTTCCGACTATAATTGTGGGATATGGATTCAATTAAGAAGCTTTACATTAGAGTTACCATGAGTGACATTCACTCAGTTATTATGGAGGGTCTGTTGAACAGGTTGATCTGGTAGCTGCTGACCTTGTCCAGAAGTCCATGTCTCTGTGCATCAGTGTCATTGTCTAATTATGCCTTGTTGTGAAGTTTACAATGTCACCTCTAAAACCATTTCATATTTCACAATCTCCCATAGACGCGTTCTTCCAGACAGGAAATCTGTCTCCCAGTTTGAAGTCGACATTCATTCTCTCTTAGAAAGGATAAAAATGACCCCACTTGATTCCAGCTGTGTGCCTGGTGTTTGTTTAATGGCCAAACATTCATCAAAACTGCATTCCACTTACATTAATAGGAAGTTGCAGTTATTTAGTGTAAATATGCTGGTGAACTCTCTCTCATGTACTGTACGTATTCTTTTGTCGTTCAGGGTACAAACTCAAATTAAAACTTGCCACTGACTGAATAAAGATTTTCACAAATTGCTGTAATAAATTTTGGAATAAATACGACCTCCTTTCCGAAATAGTTCGGAGGAAGTGTAAATTGTGAATAAAATCAAAATGCAATGACTTTCAGATCACAAGAGCCAATATGTAGAACACAGATAACATTTCAGATGTTGATACTGAGACATTTTACTTTTTTATCCACAAAATGAGCCTATTTCAAATTTTCAGGCTGCAACAGGTCTCAGAAAAGTTGGGACACAGGCAAAAAAATGGCAGAAAGAGCTATTAAAATATAAGAGAATCAGCTGAAAGAACATTTAGCGAGTAAATAAGGTCACTGGCGTCAGGTGTGTAACATGATTGGCTATAAAAGGGACGTCTTAGAGAGGCTGAGTCTCTCAGAAGTAAAGATGGCCAGAGGCTCTCCAACCTGTGAAGGTTGGCGTAAAAAAATTGTGGAATACTTTAAAAACAATGTTCCTCAACGTCAAATTGCAAAGGCATTGAAGGTCTCATCATCGACAGTGCAAAACATCATCAAAAGATTCAGAGAAACTGGAAAAAATATCTGTGCGTAAGGGACAAGGCCGAAGACCTTTACTGGATGCTTGTGATCTTCGGGCCCTCAGAGACCTCTGCATCACTCACCAGCATGATTCTGTCATTGACATTACTAAATGGGCCCAGGAATACTTCAAGAAACCACTGTCTGTAAACACAGTCCTCTGTGCCATCCACAGATGCCACCTAAAATCACCTCTATCATGCAAAATGGAAGCCATTGTTGAGCATGATCCAGAAGCACCGCTGTGTTCTGTGGGCCAAGACTCATTTAAAATGGGCTGTAGCAAAGTGTCCTGTGGTCAGAGGAGTCCAAATATGACATTCTTATTGGAAATCATGGGCGGTGTGTCCTCTGGGCTGAAGAGGAGGAAGACCACCCCTCCTGTTATCAGCCTTCAGTTCAACAGCCAGCATCTCTGATGATATGGGGATGCATTAGTGCATTTGATGTGGGACACTTGCATGTTTTAAAAAGCACCATGAATGTTGAAAGGTATATAAAGGTTTTAGAGCAACATTTGCTCCCCTCCAGATGACATCTATTCTAGGGAAGGCCTTGTGTATTTCAGCAGGACAATGCAAAACCACATACTGCAGCTAGTACAACAGTACTTGGCTTTGTAGTAAAAGAGTCCGTGTGCTGAACTGGCCTGCCTGCAGTCCTGATCTTTCACGGATTGAGAACATTTGGCGCATAATTAAATGAAGAGTCCGTCAAAGGCGACCCAAAACTCTCCAGCAGCTGAAAGCCTGTATTAAACAAGAGTGGGATCAAATTCCAATGGCTAAACTCAAGAAACTTGTCTCCTCAATGCCCAGACACCTCCACTCACCTCCAAAAAAAGAGGGGATGCTACACCATGGTAAAAAGGCCTCTTTTTTGAGACCTGTAGCAGCCATCAAATTTGAAATGAGCTCATTTTATGGATAAAATTGTAACATTTCTCAGTTTCAACATTCGCTATGTTATCTCTGTTCTATTATGAATAAAATATTGGCTGGTGTGATTTGAAAGTTATTGCGTTTTGATTTTATTCACAACTTGCACTTTGTCCCAACTATTTTGGAATTGGGGTTGTAGTTTAATTGCTGAACTGCTTGAGCATGCACATTATTTTTTGGCACAATATGGAAATGACAGCATCGTTGATGTTTGGGTATAGTTGCCCCCATCTTGACTAGCTTGTGGCTTTTGATCCAATATAGTTATGATTACGTTGTGAAGGGAGACTGTAAATTGAAGCCTTTGGTACTTGAATGAAGTCAAAGCTACACCACTCATGTGTCTGATGCAACCTCCTTATAAACATAAGACACTGTACCCACACTGTTCTTTGTTTATTGTTGAAAAATATGTGGAGTTTTATCTACCCTTGTTACTCAGTGTTTGATTTAAAATGATGACTAAATATGTGCTTTGATCTCAATGGGGGGAGGTCCACCCAGGACCCAGACAATTAGAAGCTTGTACTTGCATAATCCTTACATGTGTTTGCACTGGTAATTACTTATATAATCATGCTGCTTCAAAACAATTTGGGCTTAAAATGGTCCCTTGGAACTTGCTTTGTAATTGAAGCATTTGGCTATTTACTGTAAGAGCAGCTTTTGCTACAGGTGGTGATCTATGTCTAAAAAGATGACAGAAGAGGCAGAAATAAGCCTTTATGTAGCAATGAGACTAAGCTAAGCCTCTAGCCAGTGAAACTAAATGATCTTTCCATGTTCTGTGCCATTCTGGCTCTGCAGCGCAGAGCAATTTTATTAAACCGTTCAGCAGCTGCGGTCAGGGGATTTGTTGTTTTAGGAGAAAGGCCTCACAGTATGACAAAGACACAGTGCTTTAGCACAACCTTGTTCCTACGAAGAGAACTATTTAAAATCTTAGAACACACTCTCCACATCGATCTCTCTTAGAATTTATTTTTGTAGGCTGATGCATGTTTCGTCCTTTAGAGAACATGCATGGGCACACACACACACACAGACAGACAGACACACACACACACACACACACACACACACATGTACGTGCGCTATACTGTTTAAGCGGTTTTCACTATTTATTGTGGGAGACGTCTCCCTCTCATAAACGTTGGTATGGAAGCTCTGAGTCACAGCACTGAACAGCCCTTACACATAGAGAACACATTTGTGAGCGAACAGACTCCAGGTTAGGCATCTGTTTATTAGTCATTAGAAGACTAATGGACCTGGGGTGTGATGGAACAAAGTCCAAACGCCTGATGTTCTTAACTCTCGCAAAATCCACACTACCTCATACTCAGGAGGAGGACATGTATACGGTGTTTTGTCTCCAGACTCTGTCCAGTATTTGGCTTTAAAAAAAAAAAAAGAAAGCTTTGGCGAATTAGCTACATTTGTTATGGTCTGTGGAACTGCAACTTGGCTGGTTTATTTAAAATAAATAAAAAGTTTATTTGGTTTCAGTCCTTGAATCACTGGTCTTTATTAATTGAATCCATACTGGAGAAGGTGCAGTGATTTGGTGCATTAAATTCTGCTTCCAGTATCTCCTTTTTTCCATTGTGCTGTGTATTTTCAGGTATTCCTTGGGCAAATGGCGTACATGTAATTACAATTATGACTGTCTCTGGAAGATTAACTGGCAGTTACTTATCCTTGGTTTCAGTTGTCTTGGTCAACTCATTTATCCGGTGTCTAAGGAAGCCAGGGGAAATGAGAAGTCAGTCGCAGATAGTCAGGGCGACATTCCTCTTTTCCTATGAGTTCACAGACGCCTGACTGCAGCTGGCAGGGAGACGATGGAAACTCTTACAAGTCCATATTATATGGCTCCATTATTCTTTTGGGAACTGATCTGAAAGATGGCCATCTTGAAGCTCTCTGTGTCCTCGTGTTTGTACGTTTCCTCTGAAAATGTTCTCTCCTTGGTCTGTGCTGTCACAGTGCGCTGACTTGTGTCTCGGAGTGCTGCTCGGAGACGGCCGCGTCTCCGTGCTACTACTATGTCTCCAGCTTGTTTTTGGCTCGGTGTTCTATGCGCAGATGTGCTTTTGATTGATATCATGATGTCATAACATTCGCACATAAAATGGCAGAATTATGCTTTGAAGGATGGCTTGGAACATCAAGGCCTGTGAAGGCCTGGCGGCCCACAGAGAGGACTAATCCGTTTTTTAGTACTGACGCACCACGATGGGCTCTCAGCCAGCCATCCCAATCTGAGCGATCCATCTCGGAAACCAAAACCCTTTGATTTTATATTTGAACATATAACTCCCTGGTCATCTTCGTATCTTGCAACATCCATGGGAGTATCACAAGTTGGAAGTGTTCAGGGGCCTCTCTCATTAAATGAGATGCATGATCAGGATTTGCAGCCAGTGCTCACTTTATACTGTGCTGCTGGTTTCCACTCATTTTAGAAGTATATTCGGCCTGAACTGGATGTTAATGTTGAGTTCACCAGCTAAATTCAGGCAGGTAATAACTCGGACAGGCACTTATAAGCGTGAACTCTTAACTTATATATGACAAAACTAACATGTTCTCTCATAAAATGGCTGCGGCAAAGCAAAGGGGAAAACAAATATTTACAAATGTAAAAATTGGCGCTTTTTAAAAAATTTATTTCCTGAATGCAAAAGTATACATTTGTCTGGAGCCAAGCCATTCTACAAAAGTATGTGGGCTTACTGCTTATATGCTCTCCCCATGTGGGTGTCTTCTAGGCGCTCTGGTTTATGCACACTGTCAAAAGACATGCGCATACGGTCAGTTGAAGACTCCGTAGTGCCCGTAGGTTTAAGTTTGTGAGAGTCTAGGTCAGGGCTGTTCCTGCCTCTCACCCAATCCACATGCAAATAGGCTGCACCATCCTGTCATGTTACGGGTTTTCCCTTTGAATATTTTCTGCCTTAATGAGAGCTGCTTTCAGCTTCTGGGTAGTTTTCTTTATTGACAGGACTGGTTTGGTCTTATTTGTTGGGTTTCTCAGATCTTTTGTTCTGGTTGTTTCTTTTTTACCATCGTTGAGGAGTTAACTACGTTCCTTTTGCTAATCGGCTATCTTTTCCTACCTGCTGACTGCTTGTGGCTGATTAGTAATTGGTCTCAGGTGTGTGAAGTCTATATATAACCCAGGGCTCCAGCACTTCTTTGCGTTAGTGTCGTCTTGCACTGCTTCAGTTTAGGCAGAGGTTTTGTCCGCCAATGTGCAGTTAGTATTAGCCCAGAGTTTTTTAAGCAGTGTTATCTTGTGCTGTATTCTTCATTTTTGCTTGCGGAATTTGCTTTTTTCCCGCCGAGCTTCTTTTGTGTTTTAGTATCTACGAAGTATATCTCTCCGAGCCCTTTCTTTCTTATGGGCTGGTAGTAGGTTTACTCTTGAAGCCTCAGTAATTCGGTATTCTTTTGCGATGGGATTTTCCCACAGGAGTGTACCTTTTTGAGTTACGTAATTTTAGGGATTGGTCCCTTCTTGTCCGTCTCCTTCGAGACTTTAGCAGTTCAGGTCTTCGTACCTTAGCTTTTCGTCTGAATATTGTGCTCTCTAGCGAGTCAACTTCTCACCAATCCTTACACATCCTTATGCCACCCCCAGGAACGCTACCAGATTACATGCCAAATATGGTTAGGTATTTTTTTCCAGATGTTAAAAATGTAATGCAGATCAAAAAGACACTTGCAATGCCCACAACAGTCAGTTTTATGCCGTGCTAATGTATATGCCATATTTGGTGAGGGTTATAGTCACAAGATTAATTTTGGATGTTTGTAAACATCTAAACTTGTGTTAGTGGCATAACATTGCTGCTTGAATAAGGCTGCATGGTTAGTAATTCAAAGGCGGCTCAAAGCCATTTTTTTCTTCCCCAAAGAGCATCTAACACCCAAAGTTGCAACATTTTCAAGCCCTTTAATCATCCTGATTACTGGACGTATATATTATTTTTTCTTTCAGCACAAAATCAGTTTACAAGAGAATGTGCTCCTAAAATGGACGCCTGTAAAGTAGTGACTTACAACAGGAAGTCGTTATGCAACTGTCCCCTGGCATTCTTGGTATTTTTGGTATTACTAAAATGTCAAGTCATGAAGAAGGTGCCGAACTAATTTCACTTAAAATGCAATTTCAAGCAAATAAACGTGGCAGGAATTTTGCTCTGAACCTGAAGTCTGAAAAATAAAGCATATTTGTGTGTTTTAATGAAGTGCACTTCCTAGTAAAATATGTCTTATAAGTGTACTGGCCTCGGGCCCGATGAATTTGTGCTGCTGCATTCAAAACTGATGAAACATTTTTTTAAGATAGGCAGCCTAGTAGCTCTTTACAACCAAAGAGAAGATTCCAGATGGTCTATTACACAGAACACAGATTTCGTGAAGATGTTACATGAAGAAATAAGAGGTGAGAGTGGACATCTGACAGGAAGGACTTCATTCTAAGGGGACAAGAAGTGCAGAGGGTAAAATGATTGGCTGGAATGTAAACTCTCTTTGGTGTCACCCAGATTTCATGACTTGCCTCACTCCTCTATCAGACACATCACATTCTGTTTGACTAGTATTTGATATAGTATATTATCTTTCTTAGGCAGCCCTGGCCTGGCAAATTTATGTTTGCTCCCAAGGTTTACGGTACTCTGAACGGACATTAAATCTCTTGCTTTGCACACTATGGTGTCATCAAAGAGGCAACATCTGTATTTCCATCAGATTGTCAAATTCACATTAGGCTGCCAAAGACAGTTACTTTCACTTGTCCACCAAACACCCACCTTGTTAATTTTTATTAGAATTATTGGTATGAAGTCCTTATTATCAACTCTGCCTGTTGCAATAATTAGTCAACTGCTGTGTTTTCTGAAATGGGTGATTCTTCTTTTGATGCAGTCAAAGCAAGCATACAAGCAGAAGCAATTTCTAGCAAAATGACACACGCATGCACACATACACACGCACACACAAAAGTCCCCGAATAAAGCATTTGCAGCCAGTCTACTGCCTCTCATTTTATCTTTTTATTAACCATGCTCTGATTTGACTGGACGATGAAGCAATAATTAGGCTCTGCTCAGATTGCAGCCTCATCACTGGGCGATGAGTGAGCAATGACTGCCTCTACCAAAACTGTCCCTACTGGGCTAGATTATGCAAGTTAGTCCCCATGCGATGTTCATTGGGGTACAGAATTCAATAAGTCATTCAAACACATGATTTCTAAGGTAAGGGTGCTAAAGCAACAGACAATCTGCTGTTTGGTATAGGGAGGCCCAAAATTTGAACGTGACAATAATGAATAATATATTTTCATAATGTTGGAACTTCCAACTTAAAATAAGAATGCATTGGTAAGTTAGGTTAGGACTACACTAACAAATGTTCAACTGAATTATGCCTATAAGACCCAATAGTGCTTTGTGAAATTACATTTTTAGCTGGAGCATCTGCTAATAAGTAAATATGATTTGTATGGAATGGGGACATATTTTAAATGAGCAGCAAAAGGTAATTTATTTTTTTACTAATTTCTGCTACAAAATTTTCTCTTGTGTGCATAGTGTTCAGATCTTGTAAAGATTAAACCTTGGTGTGCGTGATATACAAAGATTTACATGCACAAATATTATGCCACTCATATGTACTCATATTTTCACATTTGGCCTTTAGTGTACATTTTGCTAAAGATTTAGGAAAATTTTAAGAATAAGAGGCCCATAGCTCTGACTTGCTTCTTAACACAGGAAACCCTCTTTTCTTTGACTAAATGAGATTCTATAGTAAAAGCAGAATGGGTTGTAAAGCCTTTCAGAATGCGCACTCATGACTTGCTGAGTCTAAATCCTCATTGGTCGAATGTGAAATCTCAAGCCATCCCACTTTATTTTAGGTGCTCTCTGATTTAGTGTCTCTTACTTGTTACTCATCATCTGCTGCTAGTAATCAGCCAGTCTGACACTTTGGAAATGTTCAGGAAAGCTGGCCAGCTGTCGAAAAGCAGTGGTTTATGCAATTAAGTTTCTGTTCCTACGCTCTGCCTAAGGCTTGTGGAATCTCATGAAGTACTCGGAGCGCAGCTAATACCTAAATCAGATGACATCCATGACAGAGTAGTCTACCCCGAGTGTTTGTTCACGTGGCAGTGGACCAAAAACTGACATGTCTCCCAATTAAATAAATGGGCGCAACTTAACTCATCTGGCTAAATACGGGCATTCGTTCCACTACATTTTTTGTCATTCATAATCCGCATTCAATTTGATACTGTAAAGACCTGCACACTGGCAAGGAGCAAGACTCTGTTTCACTCAGGCAATGGATCGCAGCACAGCAGGTCCCTGATCATGTGATTGCAGCATTTACAGTACTCATGCAACACAATTCAAAAAGCCTCCATCTAGTCATACTCCTCATAGACCTAAAGATGTCTAGGAGAACAATTTTCAGATGAATATGCTTTTGACGATTTGACAGTAAGGGCCATGTGATGCTCTCTTGCCTTTGTTGCAGAAAAAAAAAAAGCCGTGGCTGGTTTTCTCATTAGCTTTAGCCCTGTGTGTCCGTGCATGTGAAACGCATCAAACAAACCCAAACCCCTGGCAGCAGAGCACTGATAACCAGGCAGAAATAAACTGTCTGCTGGGCCTGTGTGGTGAAGCACCCTTTATTTCCTTACAGTAGCTCTGAGGCTGTGAATGTCTTCAACAAGTGAAGAAATCCATACAAAAACCTAGTGGTAATGTCTTGTTTTTTGAGAGAGAGTTGTACTTTCATTTCCATGGCAAAATATATATATAACAAAAAATAAAACAAAATAAAACTAAAAACCGGAAAGCCTGAGAGAAGTAGGCTTCACCAAAGACAGCACCACTGGATATATTTAAGTGATATGTAATTCAATGCTAATAACATCAGAAAAAAGCACAATCATTGTCTTCAGCTGTTTCAATACTGTAAAAACATAAAATGGGCAAGGTAATTTCGAAAAAATAAAACTTTCAGAAAATAGTTAAGGCAAACATTTGTTCAAAGTGGACAAAATCACTTGGCAGGATTAAACAGGTTCTTCTACAATATGATATTTTTTCTTTAGTCTTCGGTAGATCAATACTGTAACAGCTCAAGGAAGCAAATTGAAAGGTCTGATCTATACAAAACATAACGCTGGTGACTTTTTTGAAGGGCAGTATATCTAGCATATCAACACTTGAATAGGTCTCAATTGTGTCGGACAGTTGCATAATACTCGCGCACAAAAGTATTATCTAAATCAGGACAGTTTTAGGCACTTTTGCATCTTCGGTGTGTTGCTCATGGGTAATAATATATTTAAAATTGATGAATTGGTGGTACAGATCTAAGGGCAAACAGTTGCAGTTATACTGTAGCTTGAGTTGACTCTCTGGGCCATAGTAGACCTTCAGTGCTCAGATTTACCAAATTACATCAAACTAACTGGACAAATAAGTGACCCTAATTGTTAAAATGAAATGACAATATAAGGCAAACACCCAAAGCAACCAAGTTTGAAGTATGTATCACAGAAAATATCTTCACCTACCACCGTATTCTCTGGTACGGTGTAAAGTCTACGGGTCAGAAAGTAAAAGCAGATGAGTTTGTTCCACCAATTAACCCAGCCAACTGATTCACTAATTATTGTAGTATTAGGCTCCGGCTGAAGAATTGTGCTGATTGTCAAATCCATACAGTGGGAATAAAACCCATATGGAAAGACACTTTACTCTCTGAACCTGGATTTTACATCAACGCCCTTTTCCCAGATTCCTCCAAACCCTCCGCCCTTGTCACCACCCCACCCCCTCCCATGGCCCAATCACCGACGTCTGTTCTTCAGAACAGCCTCAATCTAGCGAGATCTTCCTGGAGACAGTCTGGTAGAAGACACCTCTGAGCAGGGATGGGTAGTCGGAGGCCCTGAGGAGGTGGCGTTGCGCGTATGCGACGTCGTACGGCCGGCCTCTGCTCACCAGGAGGTGCAGGTTGGCTTCATTTACCTGGCTACCCACGGCCAGCACGTACATCTCCACATCCGCGGCCTGCACCTCCCGCACCCGCTTCTCGATGACGTTCTCCGTCATGCCCTGCGAGCGGCCGTCGGAGAAGATGAGCAGCTTCTTCTTCGCAGAGCCACTTCGCCGGAATCTCTGGAGGGCGAAGTTGAGGGCGCCCGTCACGTCGGTGGCGGCGTTCTGGAAGGCGACATTGTCCACCTTTTCCGCCACCTGGGTGTAGTTGGAGGTGAAGTCAACCTCCATTGAGGCGTCCCGGCTGTACTGGCCCACCGCCATGCGCACGTTCACGTTGCTTGCCGAATCCGCGGTCAGGAAGCGCTCCGCCAGTCGTTTGACAAACTTGCGGGTCACCTCAAAGTTTTTGCCCCCCACGCTGGCAGAGCTGTCCATCATGACAATGATGTCGGTGTCGGCGCTGAAGGACACTGCGGGAGGGATATTGTAAGACACACACTCATCATGACGCTAACTGAGTTATGCTCTGCTTACTGCTTGGCTCTGCGTACCGTTTAAAGTATATTAACTAAAGATTGTAATGCAGATGTAACTGTCACTTATGATGACGCAAACCTGCTACGCCCTTCAAGAAGTAACATCACAAATATCTATTATTATTGCAGGGAAAACAAATCTGAGTGGTAATGGAAAGCAGCAGAATTGAAGAATATTTCATTTGAATTTCAACAAAAAATATGCAAATTTGTAATTTTCATGTTGTTAAGTACAAGACGTTACCAGACAAATCCACATACAGTCTGTTCCAAAAGCCTCGGTCCAAGAGAATATGGTCTCAATACATGTCATGGCATCAACTAACTTTCTATAGTGCGGTTAAATGGTGGTAGTGAAAAGAGCCGTCATAAAGCTGTCCTTTCCCTGGTCTAAAAGATCAGGTATAATCAATAATAGGGAAATAACAGTGATAAGAAATTTATATTGTTTAGAACTTACTGGGACATCTATAGTCGGGGGCCTTCTTTTCTGAAAAAATCAAAAAAGAAAGAAAAAACATTTCAGACAAAAATCAGTTCCATCGGCATAGGATACGCCTAAAGGAAATGCTTCTAATCTCATGAGAAATTACAGAGAAAATACAGTCTCCCGGCGTTTTAAACACTTAGACTTGACTCGTTAAGCAGCACACAGGATGTGGAAAAATATCTTTCACTTCCTGTTTGTCCTGAAATGAACCATGATTCCTATGTGGATTTTTGTGTAAGCTATTTGGCGTTCAAGATTTCTGTGTCTCACTTCAGTTGCTGACCAAAATAGAACTAATGTACCATCTTAGAATATACAGTATTTAAAATAAAATCTGATTTTACATTAGTGAGACAACATCAGACAATGTGAAGGCGTAACATGAAACACAGGGCAAATGAATCTTTTTTAAAATGGATGGCTTTCTCAAACCACGTGATATAAAGATTAGCTTTATACCTTGGCAGATCTGAGCTGTCAGGTTCTGGAGGAACGTGTCTTCCAGAAGCTCAGCGAAGTTGTTCAGCACGAAGGAGAAGCCAGGTTTTTTGGGATCGTCCTGACAAACCATGCCTTCAATCTGTTCTTGGTTGGGCCTTCTCCCAGTGTAATCCATCACACCGAGCCCACCCACCTACAATGCACACGAACATGACGGCACAGATTTGATCCGTGTGATAATGAAAGCTGTTAAGCCTCTATGCACTGCATTCTAGCCTAAGGGCTTTTCACATCAATGTGGGTGCGTTGGATCTTCATCTGAACACTCATTAGTGATTTGGAGGGGGGCGACACTGGCCTATGAGTGAGAGCAGGCATCTGTTTTCCTTCACTCACCCTGATGCCTTTGTTGCAAAGCACATTGAGAGGCACACTGTCTCTTAAGATGTCCGAACGACCGTCCGTCAGCACCAGGACTATACTGTTCTCCTCTTTGATGCTACTGATTAAGTTGGTCCAGGAATATTGCAGGGCCTCTCCTGTGTATGTGGCCTCAGCGAGCCACCTGAAGTCCTTCACGGCTCTGAAAGAACAAGCATCATCGTTATCTGCCAAACGCTCATATTCTCGGTGGTTATCTTAAAATACACCACATAGGTATTTTTCATTTCTTTGAGTTTTGATTGATTCTCCTCTAAATTTGTCCCACAGGAGGACTGTTCCACAGGCTAAGATCTGAGAGGAGATTTTTACGGGGGCGTTTCAGTCCACGGGACAAGGGACCAAAAACTCACTCAGTTGCTTCTTCCCTTGGTGTGGATGCTGACACTAACTTTGCAGCACTACTCCTCTATTATTATTTAACATATCGTCATGAAACTTGACAAGCGCATTCTACATGTCTGTGTGCAGACAATAACTGAGCCCAATTTTGCTAAAAGGGCAAGAAAGTCATGTATGTCCACCGTGCACAAGCACTTCCTAATCACATACCATCATCCTGAGGACATTTTTCATTTGAACTTGTAATTAATGTGGAGGCTGAGGTGGATATAACACCGAGGAAGCCTTTAAAGTCTTCATGTAAATACTCATCAGACGGGGGTGTAGACCTGGCTGTTAACAGGATAAATCACAAAGGCAACGTACTGTTTCAGCTCAGTGAGGCTGTTGATGTTCTGTTTGCCGAGCTGAACCACTTCCTGAGCGTTCTCACCGCTGTACTGCACCACGCCCACCCGAGACTCATTGGCTCCAAACTGGGAAACAAAATGACATCACAACGGCCCTCAGTGACTGACCTCAACCAACTTGTGTTGTTCTGCCTTGGAAGATGAGTTTTTTCAGAACATTTTTACAAAGTTCCATGTCAGTATTTTAGTCCTTTCAGATACCAGAGGAGGTTGCCTCATTAATAAAAGGAGAGGCTGCAAACATTTTAATCACATGCTTGAAATCCCGCATCCTCAAGGGTTAACATGTCATGTGCTGTCTTTGAATAACCTTGACTCACCCTGACGTGCTGGTCTTTCATCAGTCTGTCAATCACAGTCACGATAAAGTCCTTAGCCAGGGCGAAGTTATTGGCCCCAATACTCTCCGAGCTGTCTACCACAAACACGATGTCCAGAGGGCCACACTTCCTTTCTATAAACATCAACAGATGTTAAACAAAAAGTTTCATTCCCAAACATATTTGATTTTACTGGTTACTGTCACAACCAATTGAGTCAGTAGACCATAGACTACGAGTAGGGAACCCTGCTCTGAGGAGAGACACAGCCCTGCATGTTTCAGTTTCAAAAGCTAAAGGCATTTGAATCAGATTTGTCATAGAGCCGAGAGACATCTAATCCATTCAGGGCTATGGCTCTAGGAGCAGGTTTCTCTACCACTGACATAGACAAGCTTGTGCAGTGTTTGACCCCAATTCCGAAATAGTTGAGACAAAGTGTAAATTGTGAATAAAATCAAAATGCAATGACTTTCAAATCACACCCAGCCAGTATTTTATTCACAATAGAACAGGGATAACAGCAAATGTTGAAACTGAGAAATTTAACAATTTTATGCACAAAATGAGCTCATTTCAAATTTTGTGGCAGCTACAAGTCTCAAAAAAGTAGGGACAGGGACCTGTTTACCATGGTGTAGCATCTCCTTTTCTTTTTAACACAGAGTGGAGGTGTCTGCGCATTGAGGAGACAAGTTTCTTGAGTTGAGCCATTAGAATTTGATCCCACTCTTGTTTAATATAGGCTTCCAGCAGCTGGAGAGCTTTGGCTCTCCTTTAATGGGCTCTTCATTTAATTATGCACCAAATGTTCACAATCAGTTAAAGATCAGGACTGCAGGCAGGCCAGTTCAGCACACAGACTCTTCTGCTACGAAGCCATGCTGTTGTAATAGCAGCAGTATGTGGTTTTGCATTGTCCTGCTGAAATACACAAGGCCTTCCCTGGAATAGATATCATCTGGAGGGGAGCATATGTTGCTCTAAAACCTTTCTATACCTTTCAGCATTCATGGTGCTTTTTAAAACATGCAAGTGTCCCACACCATATGCACTAATGCATCCCCATACCATCAGAGATGCTGGCTGTTGAACTGAACTCTGATAACAGGAGGGGTGGTCTTTCTCCTCTTTAGCCCGGAGAATTGATTTACAATAAGAATGTCAATTTTGGACTCATCTGGCCACAGGACACTTTGCCACTTAGCTACAGTCCATTTTAAATGAGCCTTGGCCCACAGAACACAGTGGTGCCTCTGGATCATGATCAACAATGGCTTATTTTTTGCACGATAGAGTTTTAGGTGGCATCTGTGGATGGCACGATGGACTGTGTTTACTGACATTGGTTTCTTTAAGTATTCCTGGGCCCAATTGTTGTGTTCCGGGGTTCTGGCCTTTGGCCAGAACAGTACAGCATTTATGGTTTTAACAGTTTCATGTTCATAGTTCATAGTTCATAGTTTCATAGTTCTTGTCACAGTTTTAACAGTTCCTTGTATCAGGTTTTTACATTTCATGTTTCACATTCCATGTCCATGTTTTTACTTTTCCATGTTTTTGTTTTCGCCAGGTCTGCCAAGCCACTCCACCGCTTGTCTGCGTTCTGCCCCGTGCCTTCGTTGTTGCACATTTCTGAGCTATGGTTGGCTTTGGTATTTCCCCTTCCTTCTGTGCTGTGCTGATTCGGGGCTGTCTAAGCTTAATTGACAATTAGCTGTTTTTAAGTTACTAACATTTACTAACATTCACTGGGTGGTGTAATTCTTAGATAGGCACATTACTGATACTACTAATTTAGACAGGGAGTTTGTTGTCATGATTCCTGCTTTACTATTTCAAGATCTTGCTGTGCTTTTCTGTTCTGAACATTCATGCTTGCTTCCAAACTGCATACTTAATTGGTACTTAAGCTGAGCATGCTCATTCTCTTAATGAGCAAGTCTTGTCATCCAATCTCTGTCCATGTCATGATCTTGCCATGCCTCTTGTTTCTCCTTCTCCAGGTGTTGCCCCTCATGTGTCCTTGATTACTTACCCTTTATCTGGATGCGGTGGAAGTTGGCTGGCAGACAGTGTCTCGAGTCTCGCTCCATGTTCAAGTTCTTGTTTCCAAGTCTCGTTCCATGTGCAAGTTTTGTTCTCTAGTTCACGCTCACGTTCATGTTCCCGAGCCTTCTCGTTCTCGTTTTTGTATATAGCCTTAGTATCGTTGATTATTTCTGTCCTTGCCTATCTCCCTGGAGTTTCCAGTGGTTTTTTGTTCTGGCCGTTTTTGCTCTTTAGTTCTCAGCTCTGTGTAGCTTACCCTAGTTTGTCTTTTGCAACCCTTTGGGCCAAGTTTTTTGTTGGCCCTTGTGCCTGTTTTGTTTTTTGTTTTAAATAAATCCTCATTTCCCTTCACCCCGCTTCTGGTGTCTAACTGATTCCGTATCACCATTTAGCAATGTCAATGACAGAATTATGCTGGTGAGTGATGCAGTGGCATCTGAGGGCCCGAAGATCACGGGCATCCAGTCACAAGGCAGGTCTTCAGCCTTGTCCCTTATGCACAGACATTTTTCTAGTTTCTCTGAATCTTTTGATGATGTTATGCACTGTCGATGATGAGACCTTCAAAGCCTATTTGATGTTCAGGAACATTGTTTTTAAAGTATTCCACAATTTCTTTACGCAAGCCTTCACAGGTTGGAGAGCCTCTGGCCATCTTTACTTCTGAGAGACTCAGCCTCTCTAAGACATCCCTTTTATAGCCAATCATGTTACACACCTGATGCCAGTTAACTTAATTACTTGCTAAATGTTCTTTCAGCTGATTCTTTTTTGTATTAATTGCTTTTTCGGCCCTTTTCTGCCCGTGTCCCAACTTTTTTGAGACCTGTTGCAGCCAGAAAATTTGAAATAAGCTCATTTTGTAGATAGAAATGTAAAATGTCTCAGTTTATCTTTGTTCTATTGTAAATAACATATTGGCTCATGTCATCTGAAAGTCATTGCATTTTGATTTTATTCACAATTTAGACTTTGTCCCAACTATTTCGGAATTGGGGTTGTAAAAACATGTATAGTGTCGTTATGAAAATGTTACCACCTTGCACTTCACTAGTCCGACTCACATGGACGTGAGCAAGAGAAGTACACTGAGTGCGCAGGTGAACGTGCGGCCGTAGGGACACGAGTGACCAGAGAGGCTCACTGGTGTATGATGAGATTCTGATTAAAATCCCCATTCCTGGCTGAATTGTGATTGATATCCATTCATTCATTCATTCATTCATTAATGACATCTATAGTACAACTGAAATAGAAAGAGTACAAATAAGGTCTTAATATGGTCTGGCACTGTGGGCGAAAATCAAAAAGCCGATTTCACTTAATAGTGGTAGTAGAATTTTTGCCAGCAAGGAAATTCCGGTCATTGGAACAAAATAATGGGACAGCTTTTACTTTCTGAATTTGGGTATTACACCTCCATCTAAACTAGACGTTAGGGCCGAGTATATCTGCAGGTCTGTATTTATCACTACCTTATGGTGACTGCCATTGACTTGTGAATGCACTTTCATAAATGTAATTATGCGTGTGCGCAAACACAGTGAAAGTGTACTCACCACAGCAAGCTGGAAAAAAGGGAAAAAATGCATTAACTAATGGATTATTATTACACAACAATATTATATAACATTTACTGTAAAACTATGCTTTAAAACATTGCACTTAGAATGCAAAATCCTTTGTGGCACAATTTATAGTTTGCTGATGAATTCTTAACTATTGCTATTTATTGCAAGCTTGCCCGAGTTCAGCTTCTGTAGGCAAACAATTATACTATTCTTGGCCATAAACTTAATAAATCTCTTTAAACTGCCTTGTGTGATGTCCACGGCCCTTACTGAAGGGTTCATAAAGTCACTGTTCTTTTAGCATTCCTCTACAATCTGTTCCCAAAGATCATTTGTTAAAAGATTCCCCAAGGCCTACTTGAAAATCAAACATTCCATGTGTCCAATACAGATGTTTGGTGGTTTGTTGAAGGGTAAGAATATATTTTCACCTTTTGCTAATTGGCTACATTGCCTTTTAATAACTGAAAACTGTATGAGACTTTTGTTGAATACATTCAATTCAAATTTATTAGAATTAAGGAATAAATAAATTGAATAAATTAAGCCCTGTTCAAGAATTGTTCCTTAAATCATTTTCCTTGTATAGCAGCGGACAGGCAGAAGCTCACACTGAATTGAAATAAACTGTGAATGTCACACATAAAGGGCGCCAGTACTTACAGCACATCCGCATAATGATATCCAAGATTTCGCATTCCTACCAACCATATTGAAACAATGCACAGAGTTACACACAGCTGAAAGCATTTCTCTCAGAAAACAAATTATTTCTGTTTTGTTGTACTTTACATGGACATTCATGCTAAATCATGGAGAATGTCGTAATCCATGAACTAATGTGAGAAATTGTCTAGAGAGTGAGGAACTTGCAGTACTATATGAATAGTCAGGTACAATGGTACAGCAACCATTCTAAAGTGAAAGAAATTAATGTATTTGGCTTTGTTCACAAGCACCGTCAATCTAAGCCTGCGCATTAAGTTGAAATTATCAGATTTAATTTGCAGATATTGACTTTCAGTTTGTGTGTCCCAAGTAGAAACTGCAACTCACATCTGAACACATATAGATTGCATTGTAAGTAACACTAGTAACACTTTACCATAAGGGTACAATAATTAACATTAATTAATGTTAGTTTATTGACTATCAGTTAATTAGCAGATAAGTAATGTGTCCGAATAAGCATTATGCAACCTTAACTGACCATTTGTTAATTTTCCATGTTTCCCTTATTGTGAAATTAAAAGCGTCCTATCCCTTCTCCAGTACATCAAACTGTTAAACCATAGTGTATAAATTCATACCTTAGTGTTGATGTAAACATCATTCCTAAATGATTACCAGATGCATTAGTAAAATGTTAATTAGCTGTTAGTAAATGCTTATTACTGCATTTACTAATGTTGATGTACCCTTATTGCTAAGTGCCACCTTAATACTATTAGTTTGAATGGTTGATTTTGTAACTGTCATGCTTACATCAGCTCCCGAAGGTCCAGGTGGCCCTGGTGGTCCCTAATCAGGGGGGAAGAGGTTGGTTTAGAGGCAAGAGAGAAGGATACTGACTTGGGTACACTTATAATCAACTCAGAATTGTAAATAGTCAGTTCCCAGGTCTCAAGTTTAATTCCCATAGTAATGCAAAGAATATTCTAAAAAAATGAAGAGAAATGAATATGCTGAAAATCATACATGAAAATAACCTACACTTGCATGATATACTGTTCAGAGGGTTCGCGTCAATCATATGGTAGATCTCAGTTATCATAGATTGAGGTTACTTTGAATGTGTGACAGATCACTGCTTAGGAATGCCCCTTTGCAAACAAGGGAAATTAAATTAAGTTTGTCTTCAGGAATTTCTCAAGAAAATTAAAGGCATAAGTTCCTCCATCTAAGCTTGTCCACAGTATCAAAGTGGGGACATTTTTTGCTGACACGTGTTTAGCTGAAATGCTCTCCCTCTTGGTCGGACATGCAGAGCCAGGCCGGTCAGTAGGAAGCTGCAATCCAACTGCAAAACTGTTACCACAAGCACATAACTCAAACACTCCATTTACTGTGGAGAGGGTCAAAGAAGTCTCACCAACTCCCCTGGGGAGTAAGATAACATTTGGGGAGGAAGCAGATTTTGATTGGTTGGCCTCAAGAATGAACGTGTTTCCCCCTTGATACTGTCCCGATAGAGAACATGTTTTGTAGCAGGGATTTGAGCAAAAGAAGCAGTGCGCTTTTCAACAGTCTTATTGTTTTTATGACAGCCTTGATTCAGAAAAAAAAGTACTTGACCACTGACTATGGAACCCTTTGTAAGCAGGAAAATGCTGTCTTTTTGACATACAGTAACCACGCTGACTCCATGAATGCGTTTTGGTGGCTAACTTTGCCACGCCTGGTGAAGAGAGGTCCTGAAGACTTACAGTCTTTCCCTCTGGTCCTCTGTGGCCTTTAAGTCCCTTGGGGCCTGGATTTCCGGGTACGTTATTCTACAAGACAACAAAAAACAACCCGTATCACAAAGTGCACTTCCTCTGGCTGAAAGCTCACAGTCCCTCTTAAAAACTCATTGGACTCAATATTTTAGAAATCAATGCAATTCATAATCAAAGCAGGCACAGTAATAACCGTCTTGCCAAAGAGAAACAGATACATGACAAAATAATCAGAGGCAAAGTACTCAAAAAAAAAAGAATTTATCATCAGACAGCATATGGGCACAGATATTTCCTGCCAGTTTTAAAAAAGTTGAATTCCAGAATCTGTATTGAAGCAGTAGCCGCAGCTGTGTTACACTTGTCTTGTAACCTATAAACTGCTGCGATGTTTTGACTTGTGATGTTAGACTGCTGATTTTTCAGCATTAGCATTACAGTGTTTAAAACAGCAGAACGGGAAAGGCAGACAGCTGGCAGACAAGATTGTTGCTTTAACACAAACTTCATCTTCTAGTTGGCAGAGCAGAGCAGCTCCACAAATGTTTCAGGTCTTGGGTGCAGCAGTCCTAGGTTCACACAGGGTTGCCGTACATGTTTACTCGATAATGCCAACCACATGGTCATTTCAATGAGGGGGTCCTCCAGACTATGAGCCCCTTCCCCCATATCTTGTGTGTTTCTTCCATTACTTTCAGATTGCTCACTTCAAAGGGATCTGATGTCTCTGGCACGTAAAGCTCTTTGAGTTCAAAGTGGAGAGGGCAAGTTTCAAGGGCCAGCATCATTCTTTTGACTAAAAACGACTAGAATCAGATACTGAGACACTTAATTTAAATTCAGTTACACCTTCAACAAGAAAGACAGACAAAGGAGAATAGCTGAACAAGCTGAAAATGTGTAGAAGTGTTAATTTATGGTCACTTCTGACAAAAATATTGCATCAGAGATAAAATAGAATCTGTGTGAAAATAAATAAAGGCCAACCAAAGGAAACTTAGTGCTCTGAGGGGCACTATCTCCCTGAGCCATGGCTGTTACAAAAGCGACAGCCCCAGCAGTGCAGAACATTTGGCACAGATGTCCACAAGGGGCCCTTCAAATCGATTTCCAGTGTGACTCCCCTGCTTGTACTGCATGGTGTACAAGTGTCGTCCCCGCAGCACATACATCCCGTTAAGATAACCAGTGACTTTCAAAGTCTTTTAAAGCATTGACAGCTATCTTTTCAAAACAGCTAAGTCTTTTCCTAGAACTGATTTGAGGGCCAGATTTGGGGATCCCTGTTGTAAGGAATGCACGATGAATGGATGAAAATTGTGACCCGCTGATATCAAGTGCTGGGCTTTGTTTCCGGTGAAGCTCTTCCAGGCTTATAATGCAGCTGTCTGGGAGAAGAGCTTAACACAAATGTTCAATTGGATTCAGGTCACGTCATTGCCTGAGCCAGTCAAGAATTTTTACAGTTTCTGGCTTTGAAAAAGACCCCTCTTAGCAGTGTGTTTGAGATCATCATCTCACGCTCAGGGTGATGTCACATCCACTGAGTCTGGAGGTTTTTGCTTGAAGTGATATGATGCTCTTGCACACATCACAATTCTGCGGCTGCCGCTGTAAAAATGTCCTGATCTAGTGAAAATGTGCATGAGGGGTTCTTCATCACGTTGGAAATCCTCCAGCTGTCAAAGGCAGGAGTATCCTGGGCCTACTGAGGATTGTGCAGTTTCGGAGCTCACCAGAGTTCTTCTTATTTCTCTGAGCTGGCTACAGCCGTGGCCAGAAGCAGTTTGTTTACAGGTTGTCAGTCCAGCCATATGACCATTCATACGTCCGTCGTTCTTTCCATATGTTCGTGCGACTCAATCTTGAGAACATGGCTGACCCGAAACACATGGAGGCAATTTCTTCAAAATCGGTAAAAACATCCACTTGGACTCAAAGATAAACTGATTAGATTTTGAGATCAAAAGTCAAGGTCGCTGTGACTTAAAGTCCATCTCATTGCTTTGAAACTGCTTTCGCCGGAACGCCTGGAGGGATTTTTTTTCCAATCTGGTACAAATGTTTCCTTGAACTCAAGGATGAATAAATTAGATTTTAATGGCTTAAGGTCAAACTGACCTCACATCCATCCCACTCTCAGTCCCCCTAAACTTATAATGGTCGATTTATCAAAATTGCTCATACTCATGCATTGTGAAAGCTTAAGACTTGCAGTGAAGCTTCATGTTGGGTTAGATTCAACATTTTTAAAGTTTTATGGGTAAACTACCACTTCTAATTCTCCTGTTTCATCTCTTTTTCATCAGCTTGATCGACATCCATGACTTTTTAAAAGCCCTCACACTCCCAAAATTTGATGGCTAAAACCTCCAAACTTTCTACCCTGCTTCAGCCTGTCCCAAAGGATGGATATGGATGTTTTTGCAGCCCTACCCCTTCCTTATCTTTTTTTATCTCTCCATCTCTTTAAACTCCATTAATTTTCCAAGTCTGGCAAGTTTCCAGCAACAGCCTTCAAACTTGTTTCACGCTCTAGATTCACGCTTAACTTTCCCAAACACTTCATATTGTGGTCTCTGCCCCCTATCATACATGTACAGATGGGCATAGAGCATTCTTCTCTTACCTAAATGGAAAATCTTTGATCTCTAAGAACTTTTTAACAGTTTGTCATTGCGAGTTGGCTTTGCATTGCTGGACTCAAGAAAGGATAAAGTGTCGAATGGAGAAGCCCCATCCCCTTTCCTCATTGGCTGGTATTTGATACTTCATAACTAGTGAATCGTTTGTCCAAAAGAGTTAGAAAAGGAGTCACATGATAATTGTTGAAGCCCTGCCTAGGCTTTGGTTGTTGGGACTCAGGAAAAGATCATAAGGAAAGGTTCATGGACTTAGGAAATAGCTGCATGTTAATTACCAAAGCCCTGCACCCATGCTTGGTTGGCTGAGCTTTTCTGCTTCAAAACAATCAGATTATTTGTTGTTTAGAGCTGGGGATTTCATTTTTGGACTCAGAAAAGGATCAGATGGTAGTTGACAAAGCAAAGCTCCTTCTCTGGATTGGCTAATGGCTCCTTCATAGCTATTGAACCGTTTGTCATAGAAAGTTTGGGGTTTGGTTTTTTGACTCAGGATGGGGTTTTACCAAAGCCTCTATGGATTCACAAAACTAAAGCCATTTTGTATTTAATATTCAAATGATACAGCAACATGGGAGACACCCGGCTACACAAGAGCATAAAAAATAAACTAAAAAGCATCCAAGCCAGAGTGCAAATCATAATTCACACCAATTCAGCAATCAGCATTAAACTGAGCTGATCAACTGAAAAACAATGTCTACCTCTCATATTGAATTGACAGAATTGACACCAAAAGTCAAAACAGGAAAATTTGACTCGCAGATGCGAGGCTTTGTTGGAGTTGTAGGACAAATTGCTTGCAAAAAACAAATGAAGTTATTTAAGTGTGTCCAAGGACAAAAATTGATCGAAATTCACGTTAGACACACTTATAAGCGTGGCCAAGATGCACATTGCTCCATTGCCCACACTTAGTGTGTCCAAAGTTTTTTTTTTTTTTTTCCGCCAAACTTATTTTTAAAGCTGTGGCCAAGGAGAAATTTCAGCCTGGGCCACACGTGTAAGTGCGAATATCATCGGCCATAAACAAAACCACAATTTAAACAAAAACCAAGAATCACCCTTTGGAGGTCTATAAGCAAAACCAATAGGCTTAATAGCATATATTTAGATCACTAGATTGCTGATGATGTCATATTTACTCATTACCTAAAGTGAAGCACCTGGCCACTGAATTGATACAACAAACTTCTTCATTAAAATGAACGCAGTGTCTACGTGTCCGAAAGTCGGACAGGGTTTTAATATAACTCCTTGTCCGACAGTCGCATGGTTTCAATATAATTCCGTGTCCAACAGTCGACTACTGTTTTTAATTTCTTCAAATCTACTGAATCTTTTAGCAATTAAACGTAAATGTTTTGATAAGAGGGCTCATTTCTTCAAGATGAGTACCGAGAATTTCAATCAATGTTTCTGTTTAAGCTCTGCTCAATGAAGTGAGTTGACATTGGCGCGGAACTTGGTGCATTTATGATGAATTTAGAGACTGTCGGAAAGAGACTGTCAGAAAACAACAATACTGTTGTATTTTGGTATTGTGTCTGTGATTTTATTTGCTGCATTGTATACTATTTTATCTAAATTCATTCATTTACCATTGTTTTTTAAAAATGGGGTTATGTTCCCTTAAGCATATGGACTCTGTACCTCGGTAATTGGAGACATGCGCCAGGGGAGCACCCTACCACACCCCAGATCTCTTTAAGGGACGTACCCACTGCTGAATTTGAAACCAGATCAGAACGTTGCATGTTTGATTTTTAAATGAAGAAGTCTCAAGATGAGACGGTGTGCGGGTTTTATTTACTGTGTATGATGTTCTATATTCAACCTGGCACCCGCAGTCAATGTGCGTTTTGCTAAACTTTCGCCGAACACTTCCTACTCTCACAGCAATTGGGAGTGTTTTGGAAGCATTAAAGCCTCATCTTTTAGAATACTTTGAAAAAAGGCAATCACAACATTGTAAAAACCTGTTACAAGCTTTTGAGTGTGGTATCTTTTACTAAACCTGGTTTAGGGCCTTGGGGGGGATGGGGGATCTGGTCTTCTGTTAACATCTCCTAAAATCACAGATGCATTTAGCCACTGGGTTTGCATGTTAGATATACAGTAACACTACAATTATTTTGGTGGAGGCTATTTGGTGTTATATAAACTCAAAAACTAATAATATCAATGTTTTGTGGGAAATATGGTCAAACCCTTTCACTGCTAGTGGTGATTTTGTCAACATTTCTGAAACATCAAAGCCTTTGAAAATCGCTCGAACCATAGCACATTGGTATTCACTGGAAAGCTCTCATCAAGCATTTTCCAATGAATACAAACACTTTAGGGTTTGGACGATTTTGAAAGATTATCTCCTCTTTGAAATTTTGACCAAGTCACCAACTGTAGTGAAATTGTTAAGGTCATGAAATTTGACAATAAAGTGTAAGTCTTAGGTAGAGGTTAAAGTTGTCAGTTAATGTAAAACTGCGTTATAACGGCACTTTGAAAGTTTTTTTAGCTTAATTTTTGGAACCTTGGTAGGAAAATCATTGAACCGATACGCCAGATTTTTCTCCCAAGATACCAGGAAAACATGTTTTCAGCTCATTAATTTTTCGAATTTTTATGGGGGAGGGTCCCCAGACCCCTTCTTGCCATTCGTTGTCGAGTGTGAACCACATTATCTATTTAAGTAGCTCTAACGTTACATCCTCATTGATAACCTGGCAAAATTAAATTTGTCCGTCGACTGTAATTTAGTGTCAACAAAATGTTAGCCTTTTTTAGTGCTAGCATAAATTAGCCTTAATGATTTGACCAGTGAACAGCTGGTTTTGTAGTCTAGTTTGTATGGTCTAATATTATAGACATTGTTACACAGCGGTTTTACTTGATTATCTAATTTATGCCGTGTGACATTGATTGATCTGGTTAACTTCAGTTTGGTAATCTAGGTAGCTTTAAGCTAACCTGATGGATCACGTTAGCTAACATTAATTTGAATTGTTCCAATAATAACCGTTAGCTGGGCTAAAATTGACAAACTATCTGCCATTTAGGTAGATCGCCAGAGGCTAATAATAAGCAATATATTTATTGAAATTAATTTATATGTATCTGTCTTTACTACAGCCAGTGCATTGTCTCGCCACATCCCCCAAAAAATGTCGCTCTGCATTGCAAAGCTGAACGTCAACGCTTCTCTGCCATAGAATACTATATAAGGATTTCTTTCAACCGGGCATAGTAAAATGGCCGCTCGACCACGTCCGCTTGCTTCAACCTCCCAACGCAGCTCTGTATCACGTCGGCAATCCAGTTATTCTATATAGATCAGTGCCTATAGCAGAACTCTAATTTAAACTCTATTTTTTTTTCCTTGACTGGATGTACGCTTGACTTTTTTACAGACCCGCATGGTTCACTTGTAACCCAAACATAAAGTTGAGCTTAAAAAGTTCTTATTTTGCAGAGGCTGAATATGGTGCTCCCTCCTGTTGGGGGCGGTAACTTACGTAAGCTAACGTTGTAGTGTACGAACCACGATCAGACCAGCCACTTAATATACAAAACTTTAATAACAATATAATGTCGTAAAAATAACTCCTCACCTGTGAAATTATATTCTGAGTTCTCTTGTTTTATTGTTCCGTTCGTTTGTACATCCATATGCTGTACAAAAGTCTGGCATTGGGCCTATGTGTAAATTTTCCAGCTGGTCACCTATAGACCATTGCTATAGACGCGCCACTACTCTGAGCAGGGAGTCCTCCAACACAAGATGGCGGCTCGTTGACGTGAGATCCGCAAAGCCTGAATGCAGCATCTACTGTAGGTGTGTGTATATATATATATATATATATATATATGGGGGAATGGGTTGTTTGAAATTTTAGCATCATTCTTATAAGAGTTTGGCTTTGTCAATCCAACCTAAGCCATTTGGTTTATTCCATTTTATTTACTACGTATATTATGTCTGTGTGGACAGTAGGGAGGTAAACTGGACTGGTTTGTGGAGGTTTACAACCACTAGACGGAAATTCTAGTTCTTCTTTATGATACTTTAAAGTTGATTGTGGTGATGACACAACCGTATGCCCTTTCTTATCCTGGAGATGAACTTTCTATTAGCTTTCCATACGTCCAGTGTGACATGACATGTTTCTTTGCACATGTTGATGTATTCCATTAGGAATGGTTGATGGAAAACAAACTTCCGCACAAAAAGTTTTTACTGTGGCTTGAAATGGTTTTGGCCAGTTATGAAAAACAGTTAATGTGGTAAATGTGGAGTTGGACACACCATTGCTGAATAGGCAAAGTTCTGACTAAGAGAACGTTTAACTGACACAACTGATCAGCTATTCAGCCATGCAAAACACAGCCAATATTGCCAACTTCAATTATGCTTTATGTAGCCGAGTTTATTTGCTCCAAACTATTTCATAGAGATGTGCCAAATTTGTTTTGTTTTTTTCTGTAAAATTGCAAAAGTTTGCTTAAAGGATCCCTGGCAATAAATGCTCAAACAGCTAGCAACACAACTCAGGTACATAGAGCTTTTGTGATGCTTTGGATGCTTTCATTTTTTTATACTTATTTTCAGTGATTAAAATGCATATGTATAGCCGGAGAAAATGAATATCTCTTAATGAATTTTTAATTTTATTATCCACTACAAATATATAATGCTTACCAAAGTCATACGGCAGCCATTTGGTTTTACACAGTAGTCAGGGCTGAATTAGAGAGATGAGGAACAGCAGTAATTTGCAGCGATTATTTTGGCAAATTACTTTATTGTCAGGTAGAAAGGGCCACATTGGGCTCCTTCAGAATGGCCAAATGAGCTCAATATTCACTGTGGCTTGGACTCTGGTTACCATTGTCTGAGAGCAATGAGAAGTCTGAGAAGTTTTCCTTAAAATGCTGGACTAAAACTTCAGGTCAGCATCTCAAAGCAGATCAGTGGAGTACTGTCCCTCAGCAGTACTGTACAGGCTATCACCGTACCAGATGGCTCGCATCTCTGGAAGCCTGAAATAATGTGCCATGCGCTTAGCATTATGCTAAACAAATGTGTTCTGAGTTGTTACTTAAAGTAAAAAGCCCCCATGCCTTTAAGATTCTCACAAAAAATCTGTAAATAAATACTCCACAAGTCTGTTCTTTAAAAAAGCAGAAATTTAAATAGCCCAGAAAATGTGCAGCTGAAAACTTAGCGCTTGGCCATTTTTACTTCTTACTTGTCACGTTTTCCCTTCTAGCACTTTTACATGTAAACTAAACTGATTCTTTGAATGCTTTCACTCTGTTGCAAAAATCCATTGACTGACTTGACCCTGCATTTTGAGATGTTTTCAGAAAAAGACAGAATATTTGAAAAGCCTGTTTTTTTAAGCCTCATGCAAAACATTGCCAGCATGTTGATAAATTAAAGCGAGAATCAACCTCTCCCGTCTCGTAATCTTGCCAAGTGCTTGCTTACACATCCTAACCACGACTTGTTTACCTCAATCAAATGGCCGTCTCAGAAAAATGACCCTGCTTAAGAGTAATGTAAACTCAAGTCTGGAAAACGGCCTCATTAAATGCATTCAAATTTTATATGATAAGATACACTTTTATTGAACCTCGTGGGGTTATTTGTCCTCTGCACTTGACCCATCCTGTCGTTAGGAGCAGTGGGCAGCTACAGAGCTGCGCCCAAGGACCAACTCCAGTTCTAAAGCCAGTTCCTTGGTCAGGGGAACTGTAGGAGTGTTACTATGATGCATGTTTTTATGGGTGGGGGAAACCAGAGCACCCAGAAGCAACAAGGGGAGAACATGCAAAACATGCAAACCAAAAGGCCCCAGGCCGGAATCGAATCCACAACCTTCTTGCTGTGAGGCAACACAGAGCAAGTGCACCGCAGTACCCTGTTGGATATGTGAATGAGTGATTTTTGCCTTAGGAATTTTAATGAATGCATAGATACAGCACTTGAAGCTCATGTTGATTTGTTTATTGGAAAAGGTGTTTGATGTATTACAGCAGTTGTCACCAGTGAGATGAGTGTCTCGTATAATTGGTGCTGGCACTCCTGTGTTGTTGTGTGGCCAAAAAAGTGGACGAGAGTCACTAATGCAGTGTTTTTTGTAGGGTTATGAGGGCACAAATGCAATGGAGGCACAGCTGGTTTAAATCATGTTTGCAAGTGTGTCATTACAATTGGAGATGGAGCGGAACACATGTCCAGAGGGCATTAATGGGAATCACTCAGACCGATGGATGGCAGTTAACTTGTTTGTCCAAGAAAAACATGGCATTGAAAACATCCCAAGCAAATCTGATCAAATGCTGACTCAGCGAGGGCTTTCCTTTGCAATCAGAGATTTCAAAGCCAAAAAACCACCTAACCAGATAATTCCCTATACTGATCAGTATAAGCACACTATGGGACAGAACATCAAATTCCACAGGGCTTTATATGGGAATGGGATGAGTATCACATCAAGGGAGCCACAAATCAGCCCAAAACATGACAGAGGGCAGCATGAAACTCCCCCACTATAATCTCAGAAGCAGCGCTGCGAAAGTGCGGATAGAGTTTAGGGGGAAGTAAGATGCCTTTTAGAGTAAAAACTGCAGTAGGCAAGTCTCTCAGTAGTGGTAGTGCTGTGAAAACATTTTGACTACCATAAAACTTGTTGCCCACAGGGACAGAGACACACGTATCATAAAAGCTAGCTAAAGAGTGTTTTTACTGCTAGTAAAATGTTGACTGCCGCTTAAGTTGTGGGCTCATTTTCATACTGTGCTTTATGGATAAAAGAGAAAATAAACCAACTAACCTTTTGCTGTGCCAGTTATAATTCAGCCCTTCAACTGACAGTGATGGCAACCTGAATTATACTGCTAGCCATTTTTATAAAGATTCCAGGTATATACAATATGTTGAAGTTTACACAAGTTTCTGAAGGGTTACCCCATACATTTGTCTGAGATTATCCAATTGTCTGATAAAATCATCATCTTGCTGCTTGTAAGACAGCAAAGCAGTCACAGTGAATTAGCACAAAACACGCTTGAACCAGGCAGTAGCTGGCCATCATTAGCCAGAAAGAGTGTAGGCAGAACTTTCTCATATGATCTGCCTGACAGGTAACATTGACATATCAAGGCAAACTACTTAACTTCACCAACAGCAGATAATGATTACAAACATTTCTTTCTTCCAAAAACTAGCTGATGAATTACATCACAACATCACCAATTATAGCTACTCAGATAATAAGGAGATTGAAATACTTGAAATAGAAATTAGTTTTTAAGTGGAAACTCAAGTTCAATTGTGTGTTTAAATTCAGACCTGCCAATCCAGCGAAAATAATGGCACCCGGTGTAGACACTCTCGTCAACTTTAAATTGTGCTTCAATATTTATTCCAGTTATAGAACAAACTATATCCAGTTTTTATTTTTTCGTTTTGGCAATTGTAATATGGGAAAAAAAAGAGCCACTAGATGGCAGTATTGACATTTTTTTGTTAAGCCCAGTCTGGAGCTAGTTTTTGAGCATTTCCTGGGCATGTCTGAGAGGGGAAAGTCCCAGAGAATTGAAAATTCTGGAAGGTGGGAGGGGGCTGGAAAAGAGTATATAAGGAGAGAAATTGAGAGAGTAAAAGTAGGAGGAGAAATTTCAAGGAGAAATAGTGGAAGGATACATTTGACCAGACCTGTCACTCTTTTCAAGACCTGTGAAGCTCTTTTTAGCTCCCCGGGACGAATGTCCGGAGAGCTATTGTCGTACCCCCGGCGTCCGCGTCCGTCCGCGTGCAGAAAAACTTTAACCTTGCCCCGGCGAGCTCTGTTGTCTGTCTGACAACTCTTGTGGATTTTTGCCTGTGTTGGAGCATTTTCCTGTCCCAAGACATTGCAACAAAGCAACCCCATCTCAAGGGACTGTAACTTTGTTTTATTAAATCTGTTAAAGTTTTAAAATTTTGTCTGTCATCCCTTGCTGTCAGGTATGTCATAACACAATGGGGCCATAACACAATAGACATAACACAAGGGCCACATGTCCATCAGTGTTTGCCCTCAGTGTCTCTTTCTTTGTCCTTTTCTTTCACAATCCCAGCATCAAAGCTATACAAAACTATGCTATGTGAACCAACAAGGTCTCGTGCAGGAAACATGTTCAAGCAGGAGTTTCCAAAATCCACTTTGCATTGCTTTGAGACTTGCTTTTTGTATATTAAGCATATGGAAACAATTATTGGCCGTGGACCTTGTTGATGCAAAATAGGCCATTTAGCTCCATAAAAGAGCATTCTTGGCGATGACCTCCTCTCCAGCTGCGTCCACAGTGACAGTGTACAGTAGGAAAGTCAGTTAGGTTGTTGCTAAAATGCTGCTGAGCAGAGCTTCCCACCAAAACAATTTTCCATAAATACAAAAGTGTATATGTCTTATAAACTTATAAACGTAAACTTAAATTCAACTTCTCTTCACTGGCAGGTCAGCAACTGGGAAGATTCTTCCAAATCATTTTGCCAAAAAGTAAATGTGAAATGTTGATAATTTTGCGTGACGCCCCACCTGTTTCCTTGACTTGATAAGATCCCCTGACAACTTCAGATAGCTCCATGTTACTATAACAACAAGACAATCTAACTTCCCTAGTTCTTCTAACAGTAAGATGTGGCTTCCAATTTCAAACTGAGCTGCTTGCTTTTGCACTCCAACTGTCTTGAAAGTATGAGAACTGCTGAGAGGTTTTGCAAGGAAAAAAAAATTGGTAAAATAGTCTTGCAAGATCATTTCCTGACCCCCCCCCCCCAAATCCCAGTAGCTTGTTTCCAGAGCGACGAAACATACACAGCTAAAAGGGCTCGAGACAGACGGCAGCAGCACATCCACCCTTCTACTAAAAAAATGTGATGAAATGTATCTGTACCTTGTTTGTAGTTCTTACTCTATCGGCGCATGACCTGGTTCAGTTATTTGAGATGTTTCGAAAGACGTACAGGAAAGACCGAGAGAGAAGCTGATACAGTACCGAGGGCGCATGCTTTTCCCATTATGTTTACAGAGACAAGACAGTTCAGTGTGACTCACGTCTGCTCCCGGTTCACCAGGCTCCCCATCGTCTCCTTTGGGCCCGGGAGTTCCTTTTCCACCCTAACAAAGAGCGGCAGCAGGGCTTTCAGTGAACTGCACCGTTTCAGTGTGCTGTTCAAAGAGTTCTGACTCTTACAGCTCCAATCTACAGTACATTAGTCTTAAGATAAGCCATCACCTTCCAACCATGGAGCGTGTTCCCATTTAAGTCAGACTCATATATTCAGACTTTGATGATGATGATGATAATGATTATTAATATTATTACATTCAAAGTCAATTTAGTGATCAGGGACATTTCGAAATCCAGAAGTTATTTCACTCTCTGATGCATTATAGTGGAAAAATGAATCTCAGTGAAAAGTGTCGGTCCGCAGTAACACATTCATTACGTACCGGCTCACCGGGATCCCCCCGAGGACCAGGATAACCCTGCAAAACAGCAAGATTATTTAACCACTGTATAAACTCCTCCGTTACATGGGAGTTAAGTGATAACTGACTTATGCTCATTATTAAAGTGCAGTTGAAATTACTTGGAAGCCATGGCATCCTGCTGTGCCATTTCCTGCAGATCCGTCTTCTCCCTGAAAAGGAAAACAAAAATTAAAAGAAGAACACAATATACATATAGTATATATATATATATATATATATATATATATATATATATATATATATATATATATATATATATACTATAAGAATGTGTTCTACGATCATTAAAATTTGATCCACAATATTGTGTTCCTGCAGTGCAGCCAACCCGAGGACGTTTTTATGGCCGATCAATGCAATTTGACTCATCGACACTGAAGCATGCAGGAGGAATTCAAAAATACTGAAGTCCATTGCAGAGGAAAGTTTTGGAGTCAGAGAGTGAAAATCCCTCCGTGTACTACTTCCTCCTGTGAGCTCCGGACAGCTGATTTCATTAATGTGTCAAATTTTCTGACTGAAGAATTGCGATAATTAGTAAACTGTAGTGATTGAGACTGTGGAGGACTTTTACTTTCCAAATGTCAACTTTCTACCTCTGGAAGTCAGATCGACTGAAAGGCAGCGCTGCTGAATCTGTATCATGTGGAAAGTAGCATATTCTCCCTCAAGTAATTTAATGCTTGCGAGACAATGCAGTCATTCCCTATAATTACAGGTTTGACATCTAAGCAGCTAAATGAGCTACAAATGTGTGGCTTACTCAGTGAATAATTTAATTATAATTCAGTATAACTCGGTATAATTGAAATATCTTTAAAACATTGACAGAAAAAGCTGAGGAATACAAGAGGGACAGAAAATCTGACTGTTTCCCAACAACTCCTGTGGCATCTGGTATTGCTAATGATAACCATCTTTGTATTGACCAGACAAAGATGTTTAGCATGAGTATAAAAGCAAACGTGTAGGCAGTAGATTACAGTAGTGCAAAGGAAATCTAAATCAGCATTTTATATCGTGTATCATCTCATGTTCTGTGAGAAAGAGCATAACAGTGTTGATGTGAGGCCAAATGTGGTTCCACGAAATGCAGAGCAAGGACATGATTCCCTGAGCTTCTTTGTATTGCTCCCACGGTTGTTCCATCTGCGTGGGTCAGCTTATAAGATGAGGACGTGACTCACCCTCTCTCCCATCTGCCCTCTGTCTCCTGGGGCTCCTTTGATTCCCCGTGGCCCTTTTGGCCCCTGAAACATTAATGAAAGAATAGACTGAGACCACAGCAGTTCTTGAGAGAGATCACCACACAGTCTGTCCGACGCACTGCATCCCAGTGATGGGAGATGAGAAGAAATCAGGGCCTTTCAGTTGTGTAAAGAGCTGCTGTCAGGATGCTTAAAGGAGCGCTGTCACGAAACGGACACATGCTCTGTACCACTTTATAAACTTGAAAAAATTTGCCGATTTGCTTGCTTATATTGCGGTTAATCATGTCGATCCTGTACCACTCTTTGCGAAAACAAATTATTTACTTCAGGCAGGACTCATAGTTTATTTTAGTCCAGTTCTTTTTAAGCACCATTTTTCTTGTGCTATCTTTGGGACATTTGTTTGTGTGCTGCTATGTCTTGCCATAATGGATATTGTCTCTGAGGCAGAAAAAGGCAAATATGCCTTGAAGAAGCAATGCAGTCGCATTTGGTGAGGAGGTCTCTGTGAACATCATTTGACAACACTGGAAAGTTTTTTTCTGGGTTGTTGCTGAGATTAAGTGTGGCCACACAACTGGCTAAGATTTTGCAAGGCTGTCGACTTTCAATCGATGCATCTGTCTGCACCGATGAGCATCCAATGTTCATCCACGATAGTGTTCCGTAAATCCCTTGGAGGTGGGTGGACTGGTGAAGTGGCTTGTAATAATTTCTTAATGAGCTAAGACTGGATGGTGCTTCAGGATTTTAGGTTATCAGTACTGATTGGTTCCATATCAAGCGGAAAGATGCAGAGTTTCACTCTATTTCTCGGGTCAGCTTCCTCAATCCTTTCCAGCAACCATTTCTGTCCATTTGGAAACGTCACTGTGTCTCACCTCAGATCCTTGAGGCCCCTCGTCTCCCCTATATCCAGGTGATCCGGGCCGTCCGATATCACCCTAAAAAAAACAGATACTTATTAGTAGGCCGAGTGGGGAACTACTATTTGGTGACTCATCATTGACATGAGTTATCTAAGAAAACATAGGCCTACTCAGAAATGCAAATTGACCCAGTCCTCCATGCTAAAAATTCACAGTGATTAAATATAATTAATTATGAATAATATAAAATAGTGTATGAGGACTATTGTGGGTCATTTGTGGTGTGAGGATAGCGAGAAGCAAATAGACATTTGACTAATTTTGTTAAAGAGCCCATTGTCTCGTTTTCTAACTATGAAACCATTGACTGGCAGCAAATGGAATGAGATGGATGACAACATCTTATTAAAAGTCCTAATAGATTTAATGTCCGAAGCTATTTCAACAAATAAACATAAGGAGCCTAGTGATTCGGCAAAGTTGAATGTTATTCCTTTTTAAATTTTTGTAGGCGGCAGTTTCTTCAGTTTACCCAGGGAACTCTGAAACATGGAAGAATTCAGTCAGTAAGCAAGAAAAAAAAGTAGTCCTTGGCTGAAATATCAGTCTATTCATTGATTTAATTTGAATTTCTCCAGAAATTTCCAGCATACTGGATATGCTTGGAAGCAGATCATTTCAAACTCTCTACTCTTGGAATAAAATGTCCCAGCCAAAAAGGTGGTTTTTCACTTAAGATATTGACTTTGCAACATGAAAGAAGTTGGCATTTACTCCTGAAAGATTGAATAGAAAAACCTAAATCTATAGCCAAACTGGAAAAAAAGACCATGGTAAGACCATGAAAAACCTATTCTCAGTATTGCTGAGAAAATTCACCACTGTCACATGATAAAAACTAAACATTTTGTCGAAATATAAATTTCTGAGATGCAAATTCAACAGCATTAATGTATGTTAATGGCTAAAAGCAGACATGGGCAAATTAGAGGTGCTAAGTCAACGCACCGCCAAACCGGGACAAGCAAACAGAAATGACTCAACAAATTCCATTCCCAGCGTACAGAATCTTCAGTCACCAAGAGAGAATTGGGAAAAATATACTAAAGGAGGCAAGTCTGTCTATTCAACAAGAAAAAAAAACATTCATGCATATACAAAGCTATAATCTATAGCCTGCTAAATATAGAATACAGTACATATCGGTTATGCAGTTATACTGCATGCAGTAAGCAAATGGGTTGAGTTGATTTTCCTAAGATGTGCTCTAACTTAGAGAGACGTATATTAGTTTATACAGACAATGGCAAAAAGTGAATGAATACCATCTGAACTTTGACAAGCCTTCAATATTTTGAGGAAAATGATTGCTAATACACGTTTTCTTTCTAAAATACTATTGTCCTTATTAACATGCACAACATTTTAACTGTGGCACATTTAAAGTATTAACATTTTAACCTCTCGGCATGGACTTGTGTTTTTAATTACATTAT